>CANXYI010588292.1:0-12979 GCA_948208565.1 Hura crepitans
AAAGTTGGAGTATGGAAATTCTTTAGATTATGTATTACAAAGCTTCGCTTACACACACACACATATATAGACATGCACACATATATAGACACACACATACATATATAGACATACACACACACACACATACACACACACACACACACACACACACACACACACACACACACACACACACACACACACACACACACATATATATATATGTACATACACACACACACACACACATATATATGTATATATATGTACATATATATATGTATATATATGTACATATATATATGTATATATATGTACATATATATATATATATATATGTACATATATATGTATATGTGTGTGTGTGTGTATAATGGACCAAAATGTACCAAACTATTCTCCTCTAATGTATATATAGTTGTTTGTTAAACATTAATTATTAATTATTAAATATAATCTATTTGTGATGGTGAGATTGAGATGTTGTCTTCTTAATTTTATTTTTCTATTCAATCTAATTACAAAGCTATTAAATTGGCTACAAAAGACAAATTAGCTATCTATACATCTTTTATAATAATAATAACCTTAATTTCTAAGATAAAATTATTTCAATTAATAGAAGAATTATATTTCAAATGCTGTCAATTTAGCTATTAAATAGTATTTTTCTAAGAGAAAATTATTTCAAATGCTGTCATGAAAAAACCTTAATTTCAAAAGCATGTTGGAAAAATTCTGAAATAATTTGTATTGAAGTTCTGAAAATTATGATTCATTAAATCCATACTTGAATTAATTTTTGCTTTTTTTTCAAGGATTTGAAGTCAACAATAACAATATTTTTATATAAATTGAAAAAATAAATAGCAATCATACCAATCAATGTCTATAATCCCTTATTATACCCATAACCTAACTAACATAAGAATTATAGTAATCATGCATGAATCACACTTAGAACTATAAAAAAAAATCGGGCGTACTTACCTAGATACAACAATAAGTTGATGGCTTGTTGAAATCCACCCAGAAAACTAAATTTTATTCCTTTTCACTTCAATCATTAGTTATGCTTTCATTTTCAGCTTCCTCCTAGCACTGGATTTCCTCTCTAACCATCCAAAAGAAATTTCATAGTTTAATCATCAATTTATAGTGGCAAAGCCAAAACTCCTCACTTTATTTCTAATATTCTTGTAACAACAATAAGCACACCTAAACCAAGTTGAAATTAAACTAAACTATCCCAAAATCTATCATTATACCCTTATCTAGTAAAAAAAACATTCACAAAACCATTTGTAAAGAGAAAGGAAAACAAACCTAATCAATTTCTTGATAAACTAGTTTGTCGAGCTAACAAAAATATTATCAAAATCGCTTAAGCACCAGAGAAGTTAATTGGCACTGATGAAGGGAAAATTGAAATCAAAGAAAAGTTCACCCTTCAAGTTCATAGATGATTTAGCTTGATTTAGGGTTTTTATATTTTAGAATAGAATGAGAAAGTCAAAATAAAGGGAAGAAATTAGATCAATCAAAACATTGTCGTTTTGCAAAGGGAATTCTAAAAGTTTGGTCAAAATTTAACAACAAAAATTTCATCGCTACCATTTTTCATAATTAAACAAAATCAGCTACATCTAGATCTATAACTAATTCTATCACTAGATACTTGCACCAAAATTTCTTAGCAAATTTTCCTATTGAATTTTTATTCCATTGTTATTGCATCGCTATTTTTTCTTTCCTTTCTACTCCCACTATTTTTTTGCTACAGATGCCACTAGTCATCGTTAATTCCATTGGTAATTATCTATAAAATAAATTCCATCACTACATTCTGTCGCTAAACTGTATTTTCTTAGTAGTCATATATGATATGTGAGAATGCATATGCATGAGAATATAATGTGTGAACATGTTGTTATGCAAATGTGATTATATAGTGCTTTTGGTGCCTAAAGCACATAATATGACACTCCCCTATCTAGCGCCTTCGGTCAATAGGAGGGGGCGCATCACATTAAAACTATAAGATAAGCTTTTCATTATAATTTGAGGTGGTGAATCCTCTATTGATTACTCAAACATCTTTAAGTATCTCAAGCTACACTCAACCTTATGGCTATATATACATCATGGTGAAGTAAAAGCACTAAAGTCAAAGCATAGCCCTTGATACTTAGGATAACCTTGGTGATCTCAAGTTAGAAGATATTTGTATCAATAGATATGATGAGATGATTTCATTAACATAGATTATGTATCCATGTGAATATCTCATATTGGGCCTCCAATAGACTTGTTTCTTAAACAAATAGCCCAATGTTAACTCCAAGCATCACATGCTTATAGCTTATGAGAATTACTGTTTGACTATGTCAAAAAGTATAACATGTGCTAGTCTATCCACATTAACAATATCTCATCTTGTTAATACTATAACTAGGGATAGTTTTGGTATTTCATATTTGCATGCAATAAGAATCTCACATCATAAACTCTTTATGATTTCCTTTGTACTATGAAATTATAATAGAGACTTTATTACAAAGTTTAAGATCAATATAAAAAAATGAATTAACATAAGCACTTATGTAATAAATAATGCCTTTATATAATAGACAAAGGAATGTACATAAAACATCCCTATTACTATGTGCTCTAAGGCATACAACTAATATTATTAGCCTTCAAATGGGATCTTTCTTAATGGATGTTCCCAATCATGAGTTTTAAAGACCAATTGGTTTACCATGTTATATATCCTAAGGTATGAGACTTGGAGTCAGTAATTATTATCCTTAACAGTCCTCTAAATTGAGTGAAAATGGGTTTATGCTTTGGAATGCAACAATAAGGATAAAGAGACTAAATTTATAAGAGCGATATGCAATTTAAGAAATGATTAAACTTATAAAAAAAGATTTGACTGACATTAATTATAGGGCACTTTTTAGAGCAAATTCTCATAAAGGACATCTTTAGTGGAGTCACTAACTAAGGATACCTTAACCAATAGATGATGACCCAATAAAGGCATTGGGACACTAAAAGTGCGAGTGTCATTCATAAAGTAGTTTATCTTGAAAGTAAATATAAGTCACCACCTGGTAGGTTAAACTAGAAAGTAAAACTAAAAAATTCTATGATATGAAAATCTCCTTTTATTCATGCCCACCATATAATACCAAATTTTATCTTAAGATAGTTTCAAAGTATATCAAATACAAATAGGCAATTTTATATTTGAAATAAATGAATCACATTTGCACATCATTTATAAAACTTAAATAATAAACACCAAATAGTAAATCTCATACATGAAACTAGACTGATTATTTCATAAGTTATGAACTTTGGTCTTTAAAATATTTTTGGGATTGTAACACCCCCTGCCCAGTCTTGAAGGAAATTGGCAATGTGTGCTACTTTCTATGAAGTCACTCATCCTTGGATTTCCCCAAGGACCTTTCGTTTAATACTTGTTCAACTTTGACTAACTTTGACCTAACCTATCCTTTTAGTGGTTCTTTCTGATTATCCTTTTATTACTGCCTATTTTAAATTGTTAAAACTCAAGATTATGACTGTTAGACATTCACAGAGATTTGGGTAACAAAATGGCTACCAGGGTGAAAAACCCTAAATATTCCTACACAAAAAAGCACTTCTAAAACAATCTCTAAACCAACCTCACTCCTGGACCCTTCTAGTCCCCTAGAACATCATTACATTAGCACAAACAATAGCACATAGGGTCTCAGACCCACAAACACACAGATACAAACATGCATTCTTATATATATATCATGACTAAGTTTATATAGACATATAATATTACTAACTCAAGTTTTATACCTTACATCCTATACCCATATTACAACTACTATACATGAGTGTGTATCTACAACAAACCAAAAGAGAGACAAAATATACCCAGAGGACTAAGGAGCAACTACACTGGTGCTATCTGAAGCTGATCGACCCCAAATCTATAGCCTGCACATCAGAATATGGACATGCTAAGTATAAACTCAGTGGTTGAATAGACAAAATAGAGTATGTCACAATACAAGCACACACATGAATCATACAACACATAAACTTATATGCTAGTTACCCTATCTCACTATGTCCAGTTCTTTTATCCAGCCAAGTCCATATATTTAATTCATAATCAAGTTCATTATGTTTTAGGCCTATAACAAATAGATAACACTTTAAGACACCGGATAGCAGGAACTATCATGTGTAGTGGCCTATATTTTAGACCTCAGTAGCTATACCTACCTCACCCGACAGTTGAGATCAGTCCATAGACCTCCCAATACCAAACTGGTAGATAGCAGGGATCATCCCATAGACCTCCTAGTATCTACAAATGGGATAATAGGGATCAACCCTGTAGGACCTCCTAATACCCCAAATCATATCTCTAAACACTACAGGTGGATAATAGGGATCAGCCCCGTGGAACCTCCTAATATCCATAGACACCAAATAGGTAGAAGGGATCAGACAAGGTGGACCTCCCAATACTTGAGTGTGTAAGGTTCATCTCAGAACCTCGGTGGCTGCACCCGCCACATCTAATAGACAACAATGGCCCTAAGAGGACCAAACTGCCTAGCAGCTACTAACTCCCTTGTTGACCAGCCAACCCATCCAGTTGGTGTCTAACTGATGGGCCAAATTACTATTAATTAACCATTTATGATTGTTAATCACAACTTTAGTAATTCTTAAGTTTATTATTCCCCTTAAGTTTCATTCTATGTCATGTTTCATACAAAAGGTCCTATTTTTCCTACTGTCGCAAAGCTACTATTCATTTGATCAGTTTACAAGAATGTCACTATTCATTTGGTCAATTTTAGATTTCATGCCTTCTATAACACCAACCATATCAACCTTAATTTCCATTACTTCTTCACACATCCATCCATATGACATAATTCACACCAAAGGGTACATGTTCACACAAATTCCTAAGTCATTACCTTATTATAACATACATACCCAAATAAAGCCATTATCTCACTAAAATTCCATGCCAAACATGTGAATGCCATTATTCCTTTTTAAGTGTGGTTTACACACCTCATTTATATGCCATTTTTCTACCTAATATACCATATACAAATTCATACATGCCATGTCATCTTATACCCACCATTCGACCAAAGCACACACATGTACATACACCTAGATTCCTTTCCAATTTATCATGCAAAACCTATTATTTTGAGTTCATTAACATTACCAAAACATCATTTTATCTTAATGTTATACTTAACACCATGAACATGAACTTCCATACACCAAACATGCACATGTCTATGGCAAATCACATGACATACTAAATTTAAGTCTATTCCACATACCTAAGGTGTGAAAACACCCTTTTCCCCACCATTTGAAGGCTTGAATCCTTGTTCTTCTTCAAAGGTCTCTTTGGTACCTAAACATACACATTTTGACTTTAGAAAAATTTTCAAAAATCCTACATAACTCCATATTGAAATCTAAGACCATGGCTAATCTTAGGATACCTTAATCTACCTAAAATAAAAATAAAAAGTGGATTAAAAACACTTAGTCAAGAAATGGTCACCATTCACTCAAGTGTGAGATCTCTCTTTCTAGGCTCTATTTCTAATTTTTGTTAAAAGATTTAGCTTTTAGAGACTGTGGAGGCTAAGATTCATATAATTTTTGTGAATTTTGGTGGAGAGAGGAGAAAGAAAATGAAGGAAAAGAATAGGAGGAGAGAGAAAGTGGCATCGGATTTTAGGGCTTGGAAGGAGGAAAATGATGCTTTGGCACATGTGTAACCACTTATATAGGGGTAGACGGGTGGCCCCAATCGCGACACGTGGCGATCCAACAGCTCATATTCTCCTTATGCCTTTTTAAGTTTTAGAAATTCATAGAAAATTCTCTAGACCTCCAAAAATACTCATTTCAATTTTAAAAATTCTCGATTAGTGTCACTAAAGTCCATGTAGAAATTCCATAGTTAACTTTTTAATACTATTCACCTAGTAGAATGAAATATTTAGAAAAAATATCAAATGTCCTTAGAAAATTAAAATTCCTTCTCCATTATACTTATTGGAATTTTTGTGGTTCAAGGTATGGTATTTTCGAGTCTGTCCGGGTACATCCTGAGGCTATCCCAGAACAAACTTATTTTATCTCCTCATACACTAGTTCTTGACTCGAAATGATTTATTAGTTCTACTAAAATTTTAAATTCATTCATTTTACCCATTTTCAGGCCTATCAAAGTTTTATGACCAATACGCCCCTTTTTGGCCTTATGGCAATGCCCCGCACCCCAAGGAACATCACTCGAGCCCCGAAGGTACTGTTCATAGAACCCTGACTTACGGGCATTACAATCCTTGCCCTCAAAAGAAATTTCCTCTCAAAATTACCTATGGTGAAGAGTTGAGGATATTGCATCCGCATCTGCTCCTCGCTTTCCCACGTGGCCTTTGTTGTATTGTGATGCCTCCATAACACATTCACCAAAGGAATAGCCTTATTTCTTAGCTACTTCACTTCCTTTGCCAAAATCTACAGTGTTTCCTCTTTATATGTTAAATCTAGCTGGAATTATATCTCCTTTACAACTATCACATATGACAGATCTGATTGGTATCGCCTCAACATCCATACATGAAAGACATCATGTATCTACTACAGCTCAAGTGGCAATACAAGCCTATACGCTAAGGGTCCTACTCTTTCTGTGATCTCATAGGGCCTAATAAAAATGGTACTAGTTTCCTTTTCTTGCCAAATCCGAGCATCTTCTTCCACAGTGACACTTTTAGGAACACTCGATTGATAACCTCATACTTGACGTCTCGCCTCTTCAAATTAGCGTATGACTTTTATTGATCTAAGGTAGCTTTTAACCTTTCCTTTATAATCTTGACTTTCTCCTCAGCATCCTTGATCAAATCAGATCCAACCACCTTGCTTTCTCCCACTTCACTCCAACAGAGAGGTCTAATAGAGAGGAGTCATACACCTTCTACCATACAAAGCTTCATATGGTGCTATCCCTAAGCTAGCATGATAGCTATTATTGTACGCAAACTCAACTAATGACAAATATTGATCTCAGTTGCCTTTAAACTCTATTGTACAGCCATGCAACATGTCTTCTAACACTTGTGTCACCCTCTCTAATTGTCCATCTGTCTAAGAATGAAATGCCATGCTATACATCAATCAAGTACCCAAGGCTTCCTATAACTTCTTCCAAAACTTGGAAATAAATCTCGGGTCCCGATTTGAGATTATAGCTACTGGCATTCTGTGTAACCACACGATCTCATCAATATACAATTTAGCCAACCTCTCTAAGGAATAGTCTATCCACACTGGTATGAAGTGGGTTGTCTTGGTCAACCTATCTAAAATCACCCAATTGCATCACACTTGCTCCTAGTCAATGGCAATCCCATTACAAAGTCTATAGTGATCTTCTCCCATTTCCATTCTAGAATTGCTATCGGATGTAGCGATCCAAAAGGAACTGGGTGTTTTGCCTTTACCTGCTGACATGTCAAACATCGTGCCATATATTTTGCTACCTCTTATTTCATTCCTTGACACTAATAGTGAGGCTTCAACCTAAGGTACATCTTCGTGCTTTCTGGGTGCATGGAATATGGAGCTTCATGAGCTTTCTTTAAAATCTGCACTTTCAATCCATCCACATCTGGTACACACAACCTATTTTAGTAATATAGGCTTCCATCATCACTTAGCTTAAATCTTATCGCCTTCCCCTTTTTAATAACTCTACTCATGATTTACACCATCTAGGTATCTCTCAATTGAGCTTCCTTTACCTACTGCTTAAAGTCAACTTTAACTTACAGTTCAGCTAACACTGCACCTTCTACTGTGTATTCCACTCTAGCATACATAACCTTCAAGGTAGCAATAAACTTCCTACTCAAGGCATCTGCAACTATATTCATCTTTCCTAGATGATAGTCAATCAAGAAATCATAATCCTTAATTAACTCCATCCATCGTCGTTGTCTCAACTTTAGGTCCCTCTATGTAGGCAAATATTTCAATCTCTTATAGTTTATGTAGATGCAACACTTTTCTCCATATAGATAATGTCTTCACACCTTCAATGCGAACACAATTGTAGCTAACTCCAAATCATATGTGGGATAGTTCTTCTTATGAGGCTTTAATTGCTTGAAGGCATATGCAACCACCTTGCCTTCCTGCATTAATACATAACCAAGTCCGTTGTGTGAAGCATCACTATATATCACAAATTCTTTCCCCTATTTTAGTCGGGTAAGAATGGGGGCCTCTGTTAGCATCTGCTTCAATATGTCAAAGCTAGCTTGACACTTGTCATCCCACTCAAACTTCACATTCTTTCTTATCAATCATGTCAATAGAACTGCAATCATTGAGAAGCCTTTTATGAACCTTCGATAGTAACCTACCAATCTTAGGAAACTTCAAATCTCAGTCACATTCCTAAGAGGATTCCACTCTAACACTGCTTTCACTTTATTCAAGTCCACTCTGATACCCTTAGCTGAGGTAATATGACCTAAGAATGCTATTTCTTCCAACCAAAACTCACATTTACTAAACTTAGGATACAACTACTTCTCTCTTAAAGTCTACAACACTATCCTAAGGTGTTGTTCATACTCCTCTCAAGTTCTAGAATACACCAAGATATCATTGATAAACATAACCATAAATTGATCTGAGTATGGCTTGAAAATTCAATTCATTAAATCCATAAAAGGCTATCGGGGCATTATTGAGCCTAAATGGCATCACTAGGAACTCATAATCCCCATGTCAAGTTCTAAAGGTAGTTTTAGAAATATCACTCTCTTTAATTCACAACTAGTGATATCTTAACCTCAAATCTATCTTGGAAAAAACATTAGCACCTCATAACTGGTCAAAGAGATCATTGATCCTAGGCAACAGATATTTATTCTTAACTATCACCTTTTTCAATTGCCTATAATTGATACACAACCAAAGTGACCCATCCTTCTTCTTCATAAACAACACAGGTGCTCCCTAAGGTGAAACACTAGGCCTGATGAAGCTTTTATCTAGCAACTCTTATAACTACACTTTCAATTCTTTCAACTCTACTAGTGCCATTTTATAGGGTGTAATAGACACTGGATTCACACCAGGATATATCTTAATCTCAAAGAACTCCTGATGTGGTGGCAATCTTGGTAACTCATCTAGGAACACATAAGGAAAATCAGACACAACTAGTATCTAATCCAAGCTAGGGGTCAAAACACTTATATCTACCACAGAAGCTAAGAATACTTCATATCCCTTTCAAATGAGCCTTTTGGCTATTATAACTAAAATAATGTTGGACAAGGAGTCTCTTTTACCCACAATAGTCACCTTTTGCCCATCTATGGTCTGTAGACTCAACCTTTTCTTTTCATAGTCAATTATTGCTCTATGCTCTGACAACCAATCCATACCAAGTATGACATCAAACTCCTGTAAAGGAAGCTCTATCAGATCTATTGAGAAGGTCTGATCATGGATCATCAGAGGAAAATGTCTACAAACTGTGTTCACTATCACACTTTAGCCTATCAAGTTGCTCACTTGAATGTCATATTCTATAAGTTTTGGCTCAAGCCCTCTATCTCATGCTTGTGTAATGCAAATGTA
Organism: Hura crepitans; assembly: GCA_948208565.1. Classification (NCBI taxonomy): domain Eukaryota; kingdom Viridiplantae; phylum Streptophyta; class Magnoliopsida; order Malpighiales; family Euphorbiaceae; genus Hura; species Hura crepitans. The sequence goes on from CANXYI010588292.1 coordinate 9,718, forward strand.
TGAGTGTGTCAATCTAGGGTCTATCAAAGCTAGTACTGGAACATCAAATAAAAGAAATATACCAGTGATGACGTCTGGAGCCTCAACTTCCTCTCGGGCACAAATAGCATATTGTCGTGCCAGAGCTCTAGCCTCTAATCTAGTTATCTGACTGTTACTTAATTGATCTTGCCTCTGCTGTCTTAGGGGTCTACTAGATGCTGCTACAACTAATGCTTGAGTCTGGATAGCTTTTACCTATCTTTAAGGGCAATCCCTCTGATAATAATCTCAGGCCCCATATATAAAGCACTCGCCTCACCTAAACTACCAACACTAGCCCTAGTGTCTCCTCTGGCAACTCCCACAAGTTAAAGGTACACTTATAGTTGTAGATGCTGGTGCACTCGAGGCTTGTTGTGATAGAGGTGGTTGAGACCTAAGAGGAAACCAGACCTCTGTGACAGAGCCTACCTCTGAGACTGTTGGCCTATCTATCTTTAGGATTATTGGCTAGGTTAAAAGTCCCTCTATCTCTTGCCCCCACTTAGAGCTAAGCTGGTCTGTCCCACAGTAAAATGTCTCTTTCTCTAGAATAGCTCCCTCTTCTTTTATAGCATATCTTCCATGTCATAAGTTACTGCTACTAACTCTAAGAAATCCCTGATCTTTGGAGTCGAGATATGCATCCTCAGCTCCATATTGAGGCCCTTCTCGAACTTTTACATTTCTCCTCGTCAGTAGGGATGAACTCTACTACATACCTGCTTAAGCGAGCAAAGTCCTCATACTCTAAGACTGATCTCCTCCCCTACCTCAAGTCAAAGAATTCTTGCCTCTTTTTGTCCTTATAGGACTCAAGAATGTATCTCTTCTGGAATTCCTTTAAGAAGAACTCCTAGGTAAGGTTAGCTACTACCTTCCTCTTTCATAAAGTATCCCACCAGTGGAAGGCTTCTTCTTGCAATAAGAAGGTGGAACACTTCAGACACTCCTCCTCAGAGCACTCCAACTGCTCTAAAACCCTGGTGGTCCGCTCCAGCCAATATTCTACTCTTGCCATGTCATCCTCCCTTGCACCTAAGAAGTCTACTTCTCCTATCTTCTTCACCCTCTCTAAGTAAGTTTTCTACAGTGCTAGGGGAGCTAGTGGAGGTGGAGGAGGTGCAATAGGAACTAGAGTTGGTGGTGGTGGCGGTGAGGTGCTATAGTATGTCTTAGCAAGTCCACTATTTGCTACAGCAGGGCTAGAGAAACATGAGTCTGAGGCTATGGATGAGGTGGTAACCAGTGAGCAGCATCACTAGGCTTTGGAGTGGCTGCACTCATCTCCGAGCCATGTAGAGTGGTAGGAGTAGGACTAGCCACCTTTTCCCCTCGATTTGGAAAGGTCTGCTCACTCATCATATCAACAACTATACAAAAACAATTATTAGCTTCAAGAAGTGTAGGTTGACCCAAAACAAAACCCTATACTCATGCCCTCATGTATAGGATACCTAAGAATGTCTAAACCCACTCTAATACCACCAAATGTAACACTCCCTACCCATTCTGGAAGGAAATAGGCAAAATGTGCTACTTCCCGTGACGTCAACCATCTTTAGATTTTTCTAGGGACCTTTTATTTAACACTTGTTCAACTTTGACCTAGCCTATCCTTTTAGTGTTTTTATCTGATTATCCTTTTATTACTACCTATTTTAGATTGTTAAAACTCTAGATTATGACTATTAGATATTCATAGAGATTTAGGTAGCATAACGCTACCTGGGTGGAAAACCCTAAATATTCCTACACAAAAAGTACTTCTAAAACAATCTCTAACCTAACCTCACTCTTGGATCCTTCTAGTCCCCCAGAACATCATCAAACATTAGCACACATAACAGCACATAGGGTCTTAGACCCACAGACACATAGATACAAACATGCATTCTTATATATATATCATGACCAAGTTCATACAGACATATAATATTACTAACTTAGGTCTTATACCTTACATCCCATTACCCATATTACAACTACTATACATAAATGCGTATCTACAACAAACCAAAAGAGAGACAAAATATACCTAGAGGACTCAAGAGTAGCTACACTGGTGCTGCCTAAAACTGATCGACCCCAAATCTATAGCTTATGCTTCAGAACACTGACATGCTGAGTATAAACTTAGTGGTGAAATAGATAAAATAGAGTATGTCACAATGTAAGCACACACATGAATCATGCAACACATGAACTTATATGCCAGTTACCCTATCTCATTATGTCCAGTTCTTTTATCTAGTCAAGTCCATATATTTAATTCATAATTAAGTTCATTATGTTTTAGGCCCATAATAGATAGATAACACTTTAAGATACCAGATAGTGGGAATTATCTTATGCAATGGCCCATATTTTAGACCTCAGTAGCTGCATCTAACTTGCCTAATAGCAGGGATCAGTCCATAGACCTCCCAATACCAGATTAGCAGATAGTAGGGATCAGTCTGTAGACCTCCCAATAAATGTAAATGGGATAGCAGGGATAAGCCCCGTAGGACCTCCTAATACCCTGAATCATATCTCCAAACACCACAGGTGGATAGCAAGGATCAGCCCCGTGGGACCTCCCAACATCCACAGACATCAAATGGGTAGTAGGGATCAGCCTAGGTGGACCTCCCAATACCCGAGTGTGCAAGGTCCATCCCAGAACCTTGGCAGTTGCACCCGCCATATCTAATAGACAACAGTGGCCCCAAGAGGACCAAACTGCCTAGCAACTGCTAATCCCTAGTTAACCAGTCAACCTATCCAATGGGTGTCTAATTGATGGGCCAAATTACTATTAATTAACCGTTTTTGACTGTTACTCACAACTTTAGTAATTCTTAAGTTTATTATGCCACTAAGTTTCATTCTATGTCATGTTTCATACAAAAGGTCATGTTTTGCCTACTATCGCAAAGTTACTATTCATTTGATTAGTTTTCAAGAATGTCACTATTCATTTGGTCAATTTTAGATTTTATGCCTTTCATAACACCAACCATATCAACCCCAACTTCTATTACTTCTTCACACATCCATCCATATGACATAATTCACACAAAAGGGTATATGTTCACACAAATTCCTAAGTCATTACCTTATTATAACATACATACCCAAATAAGCCTTATCTCACCAAAATTGCATGCTAAACATGTGAATGCCATTATTCCTTTTTAAATATGGTTTACACACCTCATTTATATGCCATTTTCCTACCTAATATACCATATACATA
>CANXYI010588382.1:0-18149 GCA_948208565.1 Hura crepitans
GGCCCAATCCGAACTACTTAGAAAAATTATATTTTGTCATCACCACACATTATTTTAGCACAAAAAAATTATTCAACAAAATTTTCAAATAATTACAACACAAGTTCTTCAAAAAATAAAAATATCCAACCAATTTTTCAATAAATGAAATTATACATGACAATTAAAAATAAAAACTTAGTCCCTAATTTGAAAATACTAAGTATATTCTCTATATTATATTTTTCATTTTTCTCATGACAAGGAAAAAGAATATTTAAATTTCAAATGGCTAATAAATTAATAATTCAAGAAATTATATTTATGACTTTCTTAAACTAATTAAACATATATAATAATTAAGCCAAGGAAAAGAAAAAAATTATAAAAGGGTTAAAATTGGAGATTTGATTATTAGATATATTTTTTTAAAGTTAAAAGTTTAGAGACTAATATATTAACATTCATTTCTCTATTTTTCACATACAAATTAACTTTTAATCCTTAAAATTAAAAAAATAAAATAATTAAAATAAAGTTTAAGTCGGGTTATTTCAGGTTTCCTCTAAAGAAAACCCAAACTGATCCGAATATTTGAAATTTTAAAATTTTTTAACCCAACCTGAATAACCCAAAAAATCCAAAAACTCAGGTATGTTCGAGTTAATCGGATCGATTCAAATTTGGCACACCCCTATATATAGGAATATAGGTCTGCGTGGACCTGCTTCCTCATAAGAGGAGGTTCGTGAAAACTTCCCGTCAGATAGAGAACAAAAAAAGCTTAATGAAACAAACTAGACAAGCAAAAAGAGCAGAGGTATTTCCCCTTTAATGGAGTAGACCCACCAAAATGGGTATTTTTAATACTCAATTTTTATTGAGGATAATGGACCCTAATGAGAAGAAAAAAAAAGCTTAAAAAAGGCAAAAAATAAAAAATAAAAAGAACAAGTTAGAAATAGAGATGAGATGAATGAAGGAGAGCCCCCCATAAGGGTTCCCTCAAGTATTTAGCCCAAATGAAGATTCTTTTCAAGCTATGTAAGATTGGGCCACTTCAAAACCAAGCAAAGATGTATGTTTCTTCAAGTTTTTCCAGCTTTGGCAATGGAGGATTGAGGTTTTTTTAGAGAGTTTTCTAGTGAGAGAGAGGGAGAGGAAAAGAGCAAAGAAATGCTAAGTGTAAAGAGATATTTTTTTTTCAAACTCTTCAAAAAACCTCCCAAAAATCCCATTTTCTCACCAAAAAAATTATCCTTTTATACTCTTTTACCAAATAATTCATAGGTCCCAGTAGGGTATATTCCTCTATCCATCTAGAAAGTGGTCCTGGGACGACCCGTGAAAGCTTAGGTCTGCACGGACCTATGTCCCTGCGAGAGGAGGTCTGCATAGATGTCAGAAATGTATGTCATCGAAGTCCGTATGGACTTTTGATCCTCGTAAGAAGAGATTCACACGGACATCATGTGATTGTCCACCGAGCCTTTTTCTAAGGCTTTGTATCAAAAGTAATTGGCCTATTACACTTTCAAACAATATATGAATGGAACACATAAGTAATTAGTTGATTTTTAAAATAACAAGAACATAATTCACTAAAGAAATTACCTTGAATGAAAACTAATTCTTGTTACAAAAAGAAGAAGACAAGCTATTCTCTCTAATAAAATTAGGCCAAGCCTTTATCTCACAAAATATTATTGTGGATTTAATTGTATTTTTACAAGCCAATAATGAGGCTATTTATAGGCCTCATACACTAACCCCTATTTCAACAAGAAAATAAAAGCAAGGGGTATATTTGGATAACACCCCTTAACAAAGAACCAAAATTATAAAAATTAAAATTAAGCCAAATAAGGCCCTTGTTTTTCAAAATAAAAAATAAAATTAGGGACGTGTTTGTTCGACTCCTAATTAATTTCCTATTCTAAAGTAATAATGCAATAATAAATTATTCAACTAAACAAGGCCCTTCCCACCTAAGATAAACTATGGCAATATGACGTGTAGCCCACTTTTAAAGCTCATATGCTATACATAACATTTTGGGCTTTTCTATTTCATTTCTTGGACTCACTCCTTTATTCTTCGCAAGTTTAGTCCATTGTTCTTGCATTTCTTCAACAAAGATTTTAGCTAAGCTTGCAAATCCTTCTTTAAGCCTTTTGGCCTTTAATCTTATTATTGGTCCTTTAGGTATGATAAAATCCCCATTTTGCCCTCATATGCTGGAATGACCAATTTACCCTCCTTTGCTCATATCATAAGAGAGGAGAATTTGTATGAAACTCATGTCCTTATGTTATACCATGTCATGAGATATGGTGAGATAAAGTGAATTATATGACATGCATGTCTTATCAGCCTTATTATGCTCAGTCTAGCCTAGAATCAACTAAATCTAAGCTCTGATATCACTAAATATAACAACCCTCTTACCCGATCTACAGTGAAACCGAGTAAGGTGATGTTACTAAACATACTTGTGCTTATGAATATGCGTACCAAATTTTTTTCTTTTAGTTTAACTTATAAGATCAATATTATTACCAATTAAAACATTTTATTACTTTAGAAAATTTTACCACTTTATGAGTCATCCTGCCTAAAATTCTGAAGCATAATGATTGATTAGGGCATTATCCAAAAATTCAAGTAAAAAAAAACACTTTAAAATATGTCTTATATATTCCTCCATCCAAACTGCATATATATCTTAATCCATCTCATCAATAACTCAAACAACCCTCATATCAAGCATGACATCATCTCGTCACATAACCTATGTCTCAAGCACGTGATAAATAACAACATATTCATCCATATATCAACAATTTATGATTGCATCCCATAAAGATAGTGACAAAATAGTACAAGCTTTTATGTGCTTTACAAACATTAATAATTAATACATAAATCCATTTGCATTCTATCCTATATGTTATATGTATGTTATAAAATGCCTAGGTTCTATGGTGTATGCAAAATTGTGGTTACACATACAAAAGTGTCTTTGGTGTGAACTTAATGTAAGTTAGTACCCTGTCTCTCCTGCAGCTCCTAGACCTATGCAAATAAACACTTGCATCGAGGACAATAATCTTTATTAGATACTTCTTTAGTTGGACAAACCTTTCTGATTATCTTAGTTAGAAACTCTATAGAGAGATATAAAAACCACATACTAAAATAACATAAAACATTTGGCCATTATGATATTAACAATGACTTCCAAAAGTCACATGCATAACATTATACATGCACATCATATTCAACCATTATATCCTCATCATTAAGTCATGCTAACACACACACACACACACACACGCACATGTATATTGTAAATGTACGATTAAGTACTTTTATAACTTAATTTGGTTTCTTAAATCATTCATTCTTTTGAAGTCAATTTTCTCTTAAAACCACATAATTGCCTAAATAAGGGATCGATAGGCACCCGAAGGTGTAAAACAATAAGTACCTAAAAGTACAAATTAATATGTACCTGAAGGTACAAAACAATAGGTACCTAAAGGTATAAAACAATAGGGTAATAATGATAAGTAGATTTGCGAGCGTCCACTATTTGGTATGCCAAACTATCCTAAGGCTATTTAAATCCTAGGTACGAATAGGTCCATATTCTTTCAATCATTCTTATGTAATTATTCGCTTTACATATAATGCCATGACAATATTTGTTAATAAAACCTTATGCCTTTTACATATCCTAATAACAAATACATATTAAGCATAATATCATAGAGTTTTATATACTTTAATTTTTGTGATACACATATTTAATCATATTAAACATATAAACATTTTTAATACACACATATATGAAAGAATTATCACATGGCAAATCATTTTGAACGTAGTTTATTCAACTCATACCTCACTTTTAAATTTTCAGCCATATAGTCTTTCACATGATATTAGCTTCCCTTTTTCACATTTTATAATATATCTCTTTTGTAAAACTTAAAAATCCCGGGTTTATCAGTAGTGAAATCCTAGGGTCATGAATAGTGACTTATGGGACATAAACAGGGGTTGTCTTACTGATTAAAAGTACATGATGTAAAAAAGCTATGTTTTTAATTTGATATGGAAATAAAAACAGTTAGATGAATAACTAACGATAATACGTATGATTTTGAATAGTGAATCTCGGAGTCGTGAATAGTAACTCCCAAGATGTGAATAGAGTTTTTGCTTTTATTGATTCAGGGTACATATTACAAATAGGTTGCGGATGTAGTTTGGCATGAAAATGAGAAGATTCAAATGTGAATGACTGATAAAAAATGTGTTCGTGAATAGTGCTTCCCGAGGCTCCAGCTACACTAAGGTTAGAGGATGAAAGTATTAATTATAAAATAATATTGGAAAAGTTTGAAATGAAAATGAAGTCATTAAGATGGCTAAAAATAAAAGCAAAATTTTTCGACAATGTTTTATAAATAGTAACCTAGTCTAAAGCCAAACTAAAAATTCAGCGTTTTTACCTAGATGGGCCTAATACTCAAAAATTCCCAGGAGTTTAATGGAATTGGAATTTTTGAAGCTCATGAAAATTTTATAAAAATCAAACCAAGTAAAAATGTCATTTTAAATTGAATTTTCGAGGTTATTGAGTTTGATTTTTTTGAGAATTTTAAAGAATATTATGTATGATTATTTAGGACCATAAGATATGTAAATTGATGATGAAATTTGAGGAACATAAATAAAAAGGGATTAAAAGAGGAAAATAATGGCTTTTATGGGCTTTAATAATTTAGGGCATTGGATTAACTTTTATTTTCAATCATAACCATTCATTATGAAGTATAAAGAGCCCCTTTTGGCTACCACAAATTCACATTTCCAGCCGATGTTTTTTTCTCATTCTTCTTCTTTCTATGCCATAGCCATTAAAAAAAGCTTTCAAGCTCTATTTTGTTGATTTCTCCCATCAAACCCATTTATCTCTTTAAAATAATAACACTTGAGTATGATATATCAAGCATTAAATTGCAAGATAGAGGTCTTATTTGGGCAATTTTTGGATGGATTTAAGCTTATGAATAGTAACCAATTGTGAAGTAAGTGGTTATTTTTGAGTTTTGATATTTTTAAGAGTTAATTTGAGGTTTTAATTGAAGTTAATTGGGGTCAATTTCATGTTTTGATGCTTGTGAATTTTTGTGTGGATTTTTGTATATTATGAAATGAATACTAATTTTGGAAGAAAGATTGATTTTTGATGTTTGATATTTTTATAAGGTGTAATGAGGTCCCAAATAAAGATATATGTAATTAGATTTAATAATTGAAGCTTGTGGAATTTATTGTGAATTTTTATGTATGCTTAAGGTGTATGTTTGTAGAGAAAGAAAGAAGTGAGCAAGGGAAGAGATCGAGAGAAGTTAATTGAGGTTTTAAAAAGTAATTTTAAAGCTTATTTAGAAAGTTTATCCAACATAGTATGTCTATATTTAATTTAGTGTGTGTTAAAGTGTGATGTTAATGCTTTATATGAGTGTATTGATGAGAATGGTTGTATAATTTAGTTTGATGGTTTCATTGTGTTTAATATATGTATGTACATGCCAAAATGAAGGAAAGAAGTTGTGTATGTGTGCTTTTGGTTTGAGCCAAAATGTATGGTGGTTGAAGTATGCTTAGATGAAATGCCTTGTGTAACTTCCAAAAAATCCTAGTGTTATCAATAATACTTTCTAGAATGTGAATAGTATTTTCTAAGGTTGGGTCACTCTAATCTTACTAAATATAAGTATTAATCATAATATAATTTTGGATAAAATTTGAAGTCAAAACGAAGTCATTTAGATGGTTAAAAAACAATAGTTAAATTTTACGACAGTGTCACATGAATAGTAACATAGTTTTAGTGATAGTTTTAGTGAAATTGTAAAATATTCAAAAGTTGCTTAAAAAATTTTGGGATTAGTACAACTTGATACTAAAAAATTATGGCACTGAAATTAGAATTTTTAGAGATTGAAAATTATTTTTTCAAAAATTGGGTAATATAAAAATTTATGTTTTTAATCAATTTTTTGTGATTTTCAAGCATAGGTTTCTAGAGGGTAATGAGATTTGAATTATTAGATTTTAAGGGCTTTTTGGACGTTGAAAAATTAGGAAAAAAATGGTATAAAAGGGGTCAAAGTTGTTTTCCTCCTTTAAACCCCAACAGTCGACGCCACCATAAGGAAAAGAGAGCCATTTTTGCTTCATTCTCTACCATTTTAAGCCTAATTTCTCACATTCGAGCCCTGATACCAAACTTCCATGGCTTCTATGTCCCGATTCTACCTCAAATTTCATGAAAAATTGAAGAAATTTCTCTATTTTAAGCTTCGATGAACAGTAACTCGACTTTTCTTGGGTAAGTTTTTTGAAGTTTGATATTTTTCCATGTTTCTTAAGTTTTTAAGAGCATTTATGTGTTGTCAATTTTTCGTTTTAATGTCCAGTTGATTTTATATGAATTTTTATGTATTGAGTATATTACGGACAATTAAGGAACCTAACAAAAAAAGCAAAGTAAAGGCAAAGAGAATGTTTAGACGGTCTCGTGGAAATTTGAATATGCCCTAATATGTACAGATTATGTAAATGTGTATGCTTTTATGTAAATGAGTAATTATGATGATTAATGCTTGTAATTCATGTCTAATGATGTTAGATATGTGCATTAAGGCATTTATTGATGTGATTATGCATGATTATATGATGTGGTATGGTATATGCATATGTATGTTACATATATGTATGATATGGATGTTGTATACCCATAAATGGATGCATGCATATATATGGACATAAAATAAGGTGTATGTTGTATTTGGATGATGGTTAGGAATGCTTGGAGGCTTGATGGCCGAATGGCCTATTGGTGTATATATGTGTTCACTTTCTTTCCTTTCTGAGGCTAGTTAAACCGAAACAATAAAAGACTCGACCTAAATCTCACTCATCGAGTCTCGAAAGACAAAAAGGAAATTAGAGGAATCCTAAGTCGTTCTTATTCGATTAGTCTAGAAAAAATGAGTTGGGCATCATAAGGTAAGAGTCACCACCCAATCGGAGTTGGGAAATGCCTTGTAGAGCTAAAACTAGAGCGATTCGGAATCCTACTCTTATTTATATCTCAAGTTAATACGGAATTTCAGACCGAATTTATAATTTCATCCTTTTTCTCAAGCATATTTTTAAAATTAAATAAATTACATAATCACATAAAAGAATAACAAAACATATTTACAGAAATAAATAAAATGCTTGAAATTAAAAATAACATATATGAAATTAGGTGATTGATTATTTTGAGAACTTTGGTTCTCGCATGGTAATTTTTAGAAAATAAATTTTATTTAATGTGACTTTTATTAAAGAAAAATCAAAACCCGTTTTATTGAAAAAAATCAGTTAATTAGGTATAAAATAATTTGGTTATTTACAACGTGTAAAAATCATTTTCTGCCTATTATAACATTCACGAAATATACAAAAAAATAATCAGAATAAAAATTAAATTACAGGATAATTACATTAAATACATTCTAACTCAAAAAGGAAATTAAAATTATATGAAAATTACCTAAAATACATTTTAATCAGATAAAAAATAAAATTACATTGAAATAACCTAAAATACAATCTAACTAAATAATACTAAATAAATAATAATCAAAGAAAATAAACAAAAGAAAAAGAGAATAAAGAAAGAATAAAATAAAGGAATTATAATAGTTACTTCACTAATGTTTGATGAAAGGTAGAAAAAAATGTTAGATAAAACTTCATAAGATGAAACAACTTGCACAATAACAAAACATAATATTAGTATGAAGAATAAAATAAAGATGAATAGAGTAATCAATATAGAAAATAAAATAAATAATTTAAATAAATACAACAACAATAAGAATATACAGATAATAAATTATCACATCTAACTGGTAGATGGATAGAAAGAAAGAAATAAAAGATGAATGAGAAGAATTGGTCTACCCACAATGTATAATTACCTTTAGAAGTTGAATTCGAGAGAAAATAGGCTGAAAGCTTTGAAAGAAACTCTAAAAATCAGAAAAAGTTGTTTGAAAAGTGTTTTTCACGTCTTTTTAGTGTGCACTTACCGAGAAAAGTTGACCCCTAAGATTAGTATGGAGTTTGCCTTTTATACACGAAAATTGATGTTGAAAACGACCATTTTGGCTGAGGAAAATGGGCATTTTCTTAGCCAAAATGGCTGTTTCCCATAGTAAAACAGCCGTTTTTTGGCTTTAAAATGGCCATTTTCATCGATTGAACTAAGAAATTTTTTGGGACTTGAAACAACCATTTTAGTAGAGTGAAAATGACATTTTTGCCATCAAAATGATCATTTTGTGAGGCAAATGATGCCATTTTGCCTCGAAACAGTGAAAATAAAAATTTATATTTTTTAATATTTTTTTTAAAAATTTTACTCCATACCGCAGTGGGTTTCACCCCCTACACCCCGTTGGAGCCAATATTAGGAATTGAGGCCTACCACAAATGCCTATTCTTCTCTTTTTTTTATTGCATTATGAGCTTGTCGCCTTAATTAGAAGTCCATAGTCAAAGTTTAACTATTTTCTCTAGTCTTGATGATAACATTCTTATTTATTATAATTTTTTATCTCTATTCATTATTAGGCAATCTAAACACAGGAGCCCTAGAACCTAGTGTCTACATTATGTATGTACATGCTTTACATTAGGCATGTTATGGATGGTGCATGACCACATGAATGTTTATGAGTATGAGGAATGGTGATACTATATGTAATGTAAAAGAATGCAGTAATTATACATGTGTGATAGCTTGGTCGAATGGCCTATATGCACATATATGTGTGTGTGTTCTATATAATGTATGGAATGGAAGATATATGGAATGAATTTGATGTAAGTGATTGTGTACAAGTGAACTAAATGTGAAATATGAGAAAATGCAAGATGATATGTGTGTATAATGTTATGGCTGAATAGTCTAGCATGATGGCCTTAGTGTGTTTGAGGTACATTATGTGTAAATTTGATAGAATGAGATATTACATAATGATAAGGTGTTATGACAACAAATGATACGTAATGAGAACAAAATGGATACATAATGACTTATGATGAAAGTATATGGCATAATGCATTTTTATGAGCTTATGCTAAAAGATGGCTTTAATGTGGCATTTTTATGACATAAAGTGTATGATCATGTTCATAAGACATAAGAATTTTGAGAAATTAAGAGATGACATAATTACTCAATTTGGTCATTAGTTGGTTAAACCAATTTAATTAAAAGCTATATTAAGCTATGTTAGTAAGGTGAAACAAAAAAATAAAATGGTTAGTAGCCTATACAAGTAAATAGCCTAGTTGGATAGGTTGACCGATCAACTAGGGGTGGTAGCAGCTGCTAGGGTACTTCAATACCTCTGTAGCTTTTGAGTTTGATGCATTAACTTTCGAGTTTTTACATAGCCTTTGGGTTACAATGCATTTTAGCCTTCAGGTCTATTATTCTTATCTTTAAACCTAAGATGGTAGATGGACTTATAGGTTCATGGAGGTCGTACTGGCCTACCCTATGTTTGACCTCTAGGTCTTATGATAATTTGTGACCTAAACCTAAGATGGTAGATGGACTTATGGGTTCATGGAGGTCGTACTGGCCTACCCTATGTTTGACCTCTAGGTCTTATGATAATTTGTGACCTTCGAGTCTAATACGTTTGATCTTTGAATCTATTATTGACCTTCGGGTTTAATGCATACGAGGCTTATGTGGTTTCGAGGGCCTGGGGGGTTCATTGATACTCTATTATCCATAGTGTATGTGTTTCTTGGAGTATGGGTTTAATATATGGACAATAATGGCTAATGAATATGGTTTATATGACGTATGACAATATGAATGATGTACGACATTATGAATGATGAATGAATTTATAATATGTTATGTATATGTATTATGCCATGTTATCCATATATGCACATTATGTCTAAAGCTACATATCATGTAATTATCTGAATAATTATATTTCATATATTAATAGATAATGCTGTATGGCATAATTACTCAAGTTATATAAATTACACCATTAAGCTATTGTTTAGTGCATCGTCTGTCTTTACGATGTGTAGGTAAATAGACAATTTGAGCCATAACCTCCGATTATTAGGATTATTAAGAGAAGGCAATTCTTTTGGTATATTTTTGGTACATATATAGTTGTAAAGCACTTATGTGATGTAATTTTTTGGAAAAAGTCAATTTTTGGATTTCAAATGCATGTAACTTATTTGAAGTTAGTTTTTAAATTGTTTTACTTGTATGATGTTATTATTGATGCATGGTTTGTGTTGCTGAGATGTTATTCGATTTGGGTGATCAAAAGGATCATAGGGGTTGTGGAATAAGTTGAAAATGTTTATAGAAGTGTGTTTTATTATGCGAGTTACTATTCATATTTGGGTTAGTGTCTTGGTACAACTATTATATTGTCGGATTTCGACATGAAAATTCCTAGATGTGAATTGTACCTCAATTTTCAAAAAATTTTTAATAACTCGTATTTTATAAAGACATATTTTGTTAACAAGGTTTTAAATTATGTTTTAATGAGTTAAGATTGTATAAGAGTTCGGATAACGTGTTTGTGTGCGCATCTATTATTCGGGTGTAGCGACTGAATCGAGTAAGGGGTGTCATACCTTATATGTATAGTTAAGTGTTTTTTAGATAAAAAAATGTTGTATGTTAATATGAGTATATGTTAAGGTCATGAGAAGTGAAGCACAAATATAATCTATATGGTAATGTCGATTAGATTTGGGAGATTATGTAGTTAATTTATTAGTCTTTATGTTAATTGCATTTAATGATAATACATCATGTTATTTTATGATTTTTGAAATGGTGATTAAATTAAGGTTAAGGCTGAACCATACATGTCAATTGACAATGAGATTATATGTTGTCATGCCATTCATTATGCTTATTTGTTTATGGTTAATATATATTAAGGGCATAATTGATATTATGATAATATGGAGGTGTATGTTTTGCCTTGGCATATAAAATAGTGTTAAGTGACTTCTTTAATGTAAATTGAGTAAAAAAATGGAAATAAGAATGTGTAATATTAGTATTGGCTGAATAGATATAAGAATAGTGGTTTGGTATCTAATATGTGATACTATGAGTTTTATGCTTATGTATGAAATTAAGATAAATAAGTGTGTGATAAGTGTATGTAATGCAAGAATTAAGCTAGAAATTTTATAATATATGTATGGCTAAACCAAATGAGGTATGATAAATTATTGTGATAAGTGTGACATGATAAGGTGATTATATCATATGGAATGTCATTTATTAAAATGGATTATGAACGTAATAATTTTCATAAGAAAAGTAGGGCTATAAAATGAATAAAATGTGTATTGTCTTTTGGGTTGTTGATATTAACTAAATGCATGATTAGTTAATGTCATATGATGAAAAGAAATGATTTGAATATATGTCATTCATAGGGCCAAAATCCTTATGTATGGTTATGATATGGTGTTTTATGTTAATTGGCTTGGCTTAAGTGTATGCTAAGTTATATGTATGGTATCTGAGCTCAATTTGATTTTTGGTTACTGGAGTGATAATGTGATATGAAATAGGTAAGTTGGTATAGTTAAAATATGGAAAGATTTTAGGGAGATAATTATGTTTTGGCCGAAATTAAAATGTTATGTGGTAATGCATATGGTTATGATGTATAATTAATTTGATATGGTATGTATTTATTTTAGATGTGATGAATGAGTGACACATTTATATACATGAGAATAATATGACAACTTAATGATAAATGAAGTTTAAATGATGGTTAAGGTATCATAAAAGGTTGTGATGTTATGTAATGGCTTAAGATTGACATAAGCATAATTAAGTTAACAAGCCATGGTAACATGCTAATTAAGTTTTAATGGTTTAAACTTACGAACATGAAATGGTATATGAAGATGAGAGATGTGGGTGCCTAAAGTAACCACTAAATCAGATAAGATGTGAGTGTCTAGTGCATTCACTAGAATTGAAATGTGATATGATTGCGTTAATGCAAGGTAAGGCTTATATCTAATGTAATCATGTTTCAACTTGCTTATGATGTTATGATGCAAGAAATATGACTTTGATATGAACATTATGAATAAAAGACTTTAGTTACCCCTTTTGGTCATTTGTTTACCCAATAACTTATATAACTTACGTAAATCACATTAAGCATGTGAAATTTAACAATTAATGGTGATAGATCATATAGTTTGGATAAGTTGGTTGCTCAACTAGGGATAGATAGTGGTTGCTAGGGCACTTTGTGTTAGATTTATGCCTTAGAGCACATTTAATAAGGTTGTATCCATGTATTTAAACCTTGTGATTTAATATGACGGGGCATTTTTTTTATATCATGGTACTTTTATATATTACTTATAATTATTTGTAATATCTTAAACCATGTTATAAAGTCCCTTGTATAAAATCACAATGTAGAGAAAATTATGAAGTGTTCATGATGTGAGATTCTTATTGCATGCAAATGTGATAATACCTAAATATCCCTGATTGTAGTATTAATAAAATGGGATATTGTTAATGCGGATATATTAGCACATGTTATACTTTTTGATTGGATTAAGTAGTACTTTTCACAAGCTGTAAGCACAAAGATGTTTGAGTTAACATGTGAATGCTTACTTGAGAAGTAAGTACATCAAAGACCCACTATGAGATCTTCACGTGGATACTTAATCAATGTCAGTGAAAATATCTCATCATATCAGTGGTATAAGTATCTTTAAACTTGAGATCACTAATTATCTTAAATATGCAATGGTGTACTTTTACTCTAAAGCTTGTACTTCAAATAAAAAGTTTACATAGTAAGGTGTTTAGGTGTGGCATGACATATTTGAAGATAGGGTAGTAATCAACAAAGGATTTACCATCCCAAATTATAGTAGGGAGTTTATCTCACAATTTTGATGAGTAATCTTTATTCAGGAATCTTTGTCAAAAGTAAAATGCCATGCGTGAATGGGATTCACAAAGGGCTTTTTTAGAATAAATGTGAAATTATTAGACAATATGTCCAGGGCTTAATTAGACATACTTGGTTAAGCTTTGAGTTGACATAAGTCTATACGTTAAATTGGATGGGATAAAAGATGGTGAAAAGAGTTTATTGCATTGTAGCTCTATATGAAAGGGTTAAGTTAAACCACTTGACTTTTTAATACTTAGGTAGTCATAATGCATAGGTATATGCCTTTCTTCATTTGTATATGAGTGATATATCAATTGGAGAATTGATATTGATTCAATAAGATTAAAACTATAGAGTTTCAGTCGGACTAGGACTCTATTTCATTATATGCTGCTAAGTTGCCTCAGAAGCCCATAGGGTCACACACTTAAAGAAGTGAAAGGAAATTCAATAAGATTGAATGTTCTAATGATATAAGATATCATTGAAAAATGAATTAAAAAGAAGAAATAAACAAATGAGTGTGGGGCCCATTTACTGAAGATTGGTCCAAAAATTAGGGTTTTTAGGTTTGGGCTTTATTGAGACCAATTTGTGTGTGTTCTTATATCTAATTTATTTTGGGCCTTTTAAGAGTTAAAAAAGCCTTAAATTAGAGCTATAATTAATAAAAAAAATGAGGCATAGCTGAGCCACATAGGATTAATGAAATTGGAGCTAGAGTAGTTAGCACATAGAGCCGCCCTAAGCCTTATGGGTAAGAGCTTTTAATTGGATCCAAAAGTTAGGTTGGTTTTTAGGGCTTTCAAATATAGTTTTAATTGTTAACACTTGATCTAATTAGGGTTAATTATCAGTATATAAACCCTTTTATACTTCAGCCTCAATATGCAATCATTATTGATTGAAAAACACGCATAAAACTTAGCAAAAACATTTTATTTACTTCTCCTTTCTTTATCTGCAGAATTCTTACTAGCACCTAGAATGTTGTGTGCTATTTTCCTAATTATTTCTTCTATGGATTATCTTGGAGGTGTTCCTGAAAAGGATTAGTGTGGTTTGTGATAACCCAGTGTGAAAAGCATCAGAAAGGAATCGGCAATAATCACTAAAATAGTAAATAATTTAATATTACTAATATATCATTTTGCGTAAATTTTTAATTTTTTACTATGTATGATCGAGAAAAATCAATATTGGTATCAGAGCTAGGTTCATAAATGATTTAAAATAACTGAAAATTGTGTTTATGGTTGATATACATAATATATGATATTGTGTAATTTGTTTTGTTTTGAGTGTTTGATCTAATTTTTAATGTGAAAATTTATTTTTAATATGATTAAATATGAATTTGACATATGAAATTCAGATTTTTTTTATCCTATGCATGAGTGATCAATCGAAATAAAGGGAGAAAACTCTTCCTATGTGCATAAAGGGCTATGCGTATAAAGAGGTGTGCAATTTTTTTTTTATTTTTGCATAAAATTTTATTAAATTAATTTTTGAATGATTTAATTTGAAATATGATGAATTAAAATGTAATTTTGATTCAGGTCATATGTGCATAAAAATTAAAATTGAAATTTTTTAGAAAATGATCAAATTGAACTTTACTGTTAAAATTATTTTTAGCCGATTTGGTCACATACGATGTGTTTATTGATTTAATTTATTTATAATATTTTTAGAATTAATATATCATAGATATGTGATATTTATGATGTTAATTAAATAGTTCTAAGTGGTAAAAATCGTTTGCAAATCAATTGGATTGATTAACTTGCTTGAATGTCAAGATTTTCATGTTTTTATTTTGTTTTAAGCTCAATTTTGTCACTTCGGTTTGCCATGGATTTCACTCAAGAATAGTGTTTTCTCAGGATGTATAATGCACTATTCGAAGTACGAAAAATTTTTAAGTTAGACCCAAAAAGATATACCTATATTATTATTTAATATTAATGGGTAAAGATTGGCTTGAAACTGGGATTTAGAGAGACTTTATACAAGAGAGGAAGTTTTATAGTAGTGTGTTTCTACACAAAGGATAACTGATAATTCAAAGTTTTTGCTCGAAATTATTTAGGGATTTTATGAGATGATAATCTAAATATTTTGAAGGAAATAGTTGGACAAGAAATTTTATAATTGGAGACCAAGAAAATACTATTTAAAATTAGATAATGGAAATAAATGGGGGGATAAGGGCATACTTGTAACAATTATAAAGAATATAGATCAAAAGGCAAATTTAACCAAGATATTTTTATTTCTTTCCTCTTAAATGATGGCAACCACATGTTTACTAAGAGAAGGGAAAAAATAAAATGAAAACAAAAGAAAAAGGAATAGAAAAAAAAGAGAGATCGGGAAAGGTGGTGGCTTTGGGCAAGCTGACAGTGGTGGGAAGGAGGCCAACAATGGGGCCACTATTGAAAAAAAGAAAAAAAAGAGTTTGAGATTGAAAAATAGAAAAAAGAAGATAGAGTAGGGAAATGCAGTAATCGTAAGAAGTCAATGGCAGCGCTGGTTTTGAGAGCAGGACTACGAGAGCAAAATTCACCAATGCAACAAGAGAAGGAAAGGAAAAAAGGGAAAATAAAGGGAAAATATAGAAATTGAGATATGGAGGATTTCAAAAGAAGCCAAGAAAAAGGGAATTTGTTGTTGCAGAAAAAGAAATTCAGCAGCAGATAGGTGTTAATACAGCAGTTGTTGCTGAAGCAAATCAACAGATGAGGAACTGTTGAGAATCTGCAGCAGTAAGCTTTGTTACAACTTCGCTAATAGACTGAGAATGAATAGAGGCGAGGTGACGGCTACCCAAAAAGAGTAGCATGAATGGAACATCAATGCTATGAATTCTGATGGAAGGTAAGATTTTAACTCCCTCTCCCCTATCGTGTTCTACTGAATATTAAGGAAATTTTTATGGTTTACAGACTTATGTAAGGGATATGGTGTTTATGAACCTAAGATTTCTTCTACTCGATTATATTGGATGAAGTTGATAAAAAATTGAATGGATATATATATTGCAGTTTTGGATGAACACTTTATAGCTTTTGAGAATTTGTTAAATGTTTATAAGGGAAATATTATCTATTTTGATGGGATGAAGGTGCTGCTACCATTGTCGGTGTTATAGGCATGAAGTGAAGTTGAAGAAAAGCATTTTGAAAAGCTAGTAAGTGTATCCAGTAATTATTAAGCATTTGCAGTGTGTTTGTATTTTTCCTTTAAAACTATGTTTCTTTTTATGTCTAAGTGCACCTTTGTTGGATAAGAATCTTCTGTCCCTAGTTAGCATGATAATATTCATCACCCATATAAAGTTTCATTATGAATAACTGAAATTATAGTATATGTGTAATTCTTAAAAGGTAACTAGGAATGAATGTGTTTATGTGATTATTATTCATATACAAAAGGAATGATAAATATGGATCTAGATAATAATAAAGGTAATTTACTAGTTTGATTATGTGATGTACATAAGCCTCAAGTATAACTAGATTATGAAATATGTAAAAATGGACTTTATTACATGCGTATGTGGTTATTCTAGACAATCACGATTCTTATATAAAATGGGTATATATGGGAAGTAGTGTGATGAGTATATGACCAATTCTTAAATCTTGAAATTTAAAATATATGGTTAGTTGTATCTTATGGCCTTGACATGTAAATAAGCATATGTACAAGTATTGAGAATATATTTGGCACCAACATCTAGTACAGATGTAAGTTTTATGTAGCATGGAAAATAAGGTATATGATTGTGTTTACGTATTGGAATATGGTTTATATACAAGTATACTGGGCTGATAAGTATATAGATGATTCGATGATTGAAAGTTGATAAATTATGGTTGTGAATGTAAAGTGATGATATGTGTGTGTGTTGCATTTGAACACCTTTTGTGAATTAGTATAAGATGGGAGACATATGATTAAGATATGCGGTTAATAAGATAACATTAAGTAGTTTGAATAATCTATATAGTTTTAAACAAGTAAACGAGGGAGTTGCCATGCTATGATATATATATGTATTAATGCAAATATGTAAGTTTAAAAACAGGGAAATGAAGAGTTAGGTGTTTGTTTTCATACATAAAGCATATTTTAATTGACGTTTCTAAGATCGTGACTTGTTTAAGCAAGCCAACATAGAAAAATGTATAAAAATGGTACATGTGTTATTATCTTGTTCAATATGTATGACTATAATAGTTGATTGTTAAAATGGTGGCCATGTATGTGAGCATTAATAACTTAATTGTGTAATAAATTACGATTTGATGTTACAACTAAGTTGAATTATATGTTATGTGTGGTAATAATTGTGACACTCTTTACCCTATCCGATCGTCGGACCCGAGTAAAGAGCGACAAACAACTAACTTTCAACTTGCTCTATATAAACCTCTTACATAAGATTCATATGACTTGAAACCTTTCTTAAATGTAACTTATTATGTAAACCTATCAAAACCCATCTTAATAAAAACCTCATCCATGGTTTACTATTTAGGATCATCGTGTCAAAAATTCAGCAGTATAATGACTGTACCGGGACACTATCCCAAATAGTAACCTACGTAAAACAACACTTTTAATATTTCAAATCCAACTCATCATCATCTTGGTTCATCTGACCATCCAAACTCAACATCATCTCAGTCAACACACACATCAAGATCAACATTCATCTCATAAACATACCGAACCATACATATATAATCATTCTCCAATCATCATATATCAATACCCATCAAAAATATATCCTCACATATACATATTACAAGTTCACATAAACTTTTAATATATTATAAGCCCATAATCCATACATCAGTAATACATATGAGTGCTCATTTAATCTTTTTATTCTTTCTACATATATCATACAAAATTGTAAAAATAACATCATCTACAAATAAACCCATGACCTTTGTAACCTAGGATTCTTCATTTCGAGCTATCTAAAAACCTACACATTGCAAACAAATGGTGCACTAAGCTTCGTAGCTTAGTGGTGTAATCAATACACACACA
>CANXYI010588438.1:0-15971 GCA_948208565.1 Hura crepitans
TTCACATTGCAACTACACATTTCCACCTTTTGATGTGTTCACTAAAAATTTTCCTAAGCTAATCTCTATAATTAGCCATCCTTAAATTCATTTCCAGTATCATTATACCATAAATGGCATGAAAGAAATCCTCTAAGTCCACTTACTTGTGATGGAGTCCCTTAAATCTATAAGAAAAGCACACTGACTAGCACTAATGGTAGCTTCCCTCCTCCTTTGTGGACCTTAAAATGCCATCCAAATGCCACAAACACCTCACACACATCATCACATAGGTGTTAGGCATGATCCAGCATCAAAAAGCAACCAGAAAACCTAAGAAATGGAGGAGAAAAAACCATAAACTCACCTTTGGGTTAACATCCTGAACTATCTAAACCAGTCAGCTTCTATGATTTTTATCTCCCAAACAAAAAATCTTTTCTACTTGATTCTTATTGTTTGTGGTACCTAACACAGGAGAAAATTTAGCAACTAGAATCACTCAATTTGGTGGTCGGATGAAAAAGTTTTGGCCTATCTCCTCCCTTTATGGCATTGGCAGCAACAAGAAAAGGAGGAAAAAGGCTTTTATTCATTCTAAGTGGAAATCCACTTGTCAAGGGAGGTTTTGCCACTTGACAAGCCTCCTTGTCCACTTGGCATGAAGTGGGGCCCACGTTGACATGTCAAAAGTGGTCCCGATAATCTCAAACTATCCTGGTTTTTTGGTAAACTTTGAAAATTCATAATAATTCACTCGGACCTCAGAAAATTACACCGTTTGTTTTAAAATTCATATTTAATCCCCTCTACTTGCTCATAAATTTTCATGGCTAAATCCCTTTGATAAGGTAGCTTTCAAACTACCTCAATTTGCATGCCAACCTAAAAAATTATGAGAATTTGCAAACAACCTCTGATTCAAAAAATTATTTCACTATTGGACTTAGTGTAATTTTTGAGCTTTGGGGTCCAATATTTTTGGGTCCGTTCAAGCACATCTTGAGTTAATCCCGGCTCGAAAAATTTTTATTGCATTGAGGGGTAGCTTTCAGTCTGAAATGAATTGTTGGTTTTGCAAAATTTTTAAATTTTGCTTTTCTCACCAAATTAAGGTCCCTTAAAGTTTCATGACCAGTATAACTGCCTCGATCCACATGCAAGTGACTCGGCAACCTAAGCACACTTCTCGGATCTTATGGCACTATTCACGAAGCCTCGGAGCATGAGCATTACAGTAATATCATGTGAATAGTGACCTAGTTTTAGTTGAACTGTAAAATATTCAAAAGTTGCTAAAAAAATTTCGGGATTAATAAAACTTAATACTTAAAAATTCTAATTAGCTTGTTGGTACTAGAATTGGAATATTTGGATGTCGAGAAATATTTTTATGAAAGTGGGTATGATAAAAATTAGCGATTTTATTCAATTTTTCTCATTTTTTGAGCTCGGTTTGAGGCCTAAATGAATTGAATTTTTACATGATTAATTGAGATTAAATTGAGGTTAAAAGAGAAGAAAACAAGGGAAGAAAGAGAGGAGAAAAATTAAAATTTAGTGGATTTTTTTTAAAAAAAGTAAAAAAGGGTTAATTTTTTAATTATTTTGTTAAACATCAAATAACTCATTCTTCTCCCTTTCTTCTCTTGACTGACAGCATCCCATGAAGGAACTCTACCATTTTTTTTATTTCTTCTCCTTTATTTAGCCTTGATTTACTCCTATTAATTGAAAGATGCATGCCTCTATGACCTCTAAATGCTAATTTAAGCTAGAAATTCAAAGAAAATTGGAAGAATTCCTCAATTTTTATGCTCGATGAATAGTAACTATTTTAGGTTCGAGTAAGATTTTTCAAACTCTAGTATTTTTCTAATGTTCTCCTAGTGCCCAAGAGCACATTTATCAAGTCGGATTATTTTTGATTGCCTCTATGATTTTATACAATTTTTATGAAATCTTTCTTGTTATGTGAATAGAGGAACCCAAGAAATCTCAAGACAAAGGGAAAGGCAAGGCATAGTTGGTCCTTAGGAGTGTATTGCGATCCTCTAGGTATGTGTAATCGAATCAATTTACGCTTAATTGTTATATGCCTTAAATTGAACATATTATGTAAAAATATGAAATTATGAGAATAATGCCTAATTAAAAGCATTTATGGTATTTTTAAGGTGCATTGGTATAATTGACTTGATAAAAATGTATATGGATGAGTATAATGTGTGATGTACATAATGTTTGTATATTATGTAAATTATGCATGATAACGTGTAATTGAATAACTATGATTATTAATGGCTTTAATTATGTTAAATGGCATTGGGATGTATCATAATACATTTCAAATGATTTATATGCATGTGTACGATAAGGGAGTTAGTTGATGGCCATAATGCATGTATGTGTATTATGGAAATGGTGTATGTTCATGTGCAATTAGTGAATAATACATGTATATGACATAAACACATATTGTATGATATGTTAGATGTACATTGAGTAATTTATGAGATTGAAATGGACAGGTGTCTTGTAAATACATGTAGGGTCGAATGACAAAAAAAGGCATGCATGTGTTTGTATGTCTTAATAATGGATGCTAGACATGTTGTATTCTCATGTATGGTTGCATATGCATGAATAGGCATAAGTTGACTTATGTATGATGAATGTATGATAGATGGTGAGGCATGAGGGTTTAGTGGCCGAATAGCCCCTTGATGTATATATGATTTTGTATACTTGACAATTTGATGTAATATGGAAATATATGAACAAATGATGACAATAAGCATGAGTATGTGATACATGATGTATGTTGTCGATGAATGCATGTATAAGCTTGTTCATGATGCTATGATTTAGTGACATGTAAATGAGTGTGAAATCTTGATTTTGTGCATGCTATGGGTTGGCCGAATGGCCTATATGTATACACATATACGTGAGGTTCCCATAATGCATGGATTAGAGGTTATATGTCACATTTTTTATATAAATGTTTATGTATATGGCTAAAATCATGATATAATGCATTTATGATGTATATTAAGAATAAGTAAGATGGTATGGCCAATGGTCATGTAATGTGGTCGTAATATGTTGGAGACATATTACGTGCATATATAAGGTGTTACATTATTGTGTAATGCCATGATGCATTTTATGATGAGTTTATAGCATAATACATCTTGAATGAGCTTATGCTATAATGTGAATGAACACGACAATTCCATGACCTAATGAAATACATGATGCATATAAAAAGAAATATAATGTTATTTATGTGTGATGTATGCATGTTGATATATGACCTTGAAATATGATTAATTTCATGATATAATATGTTTGATCACTAAAATAAGGCTTATGACATATTTTCCCAATTTAGTCATTTGTTAGCTAAACCAAAGCAATTAAAAGTTATGTTAAGCTTCAATTAAGGTGGTGTAATTGGAAATAAACTGTTAATAGCCCAGATGGGAATTAACCAAGTATGGATAGGTTAGCCGGTCAACTAGAGAGTTTTATAGCATTTCTAGGGTACCTTGATGCTTTAATGCATTTGGTCTATAGGTCCACTAAATGTCTGACCTATAGACTTATGTTTTTTATCTTTAGATCCATATGAGTGTAACCACTGTGAAGGTCTAAGAGGGCCACTACACAGTCATGCTGGTGCAGTAGTCATTAAGGTCCATAATGTGGGCCATTGCACACCATGATTGTGTTATCCTTAAGATATTTATTTTCCTCTAAAATGGGCATAATAAACAAGTTTAACAAATAGTTATTACATAATGCATGATTTTATGTATAATGCTCGATTTGTAATGAGTTATGTGTATGATTTATGTTATAATATTGCATTAATGCTTGATATGACTAAGATTGCATATAATATGGCATTATGAATGATTTGTTTATGTTTACTGTTTATATTTATAAAAAGGCATAAATGCTCAAGTTAATTTGATTACACTACTAATCTATTGCCTAGTGCATTATTTATTTTATGATGTATAGGGAAAAAGACAATTTGAGCACAAGCCTTAGGACTTTAAGATTATTAAGAGAATGTTATTTCTTTTGGTATAATTTTGGTTTATGTATCTAGAATTATGTGATATATATGTTTGAGCACTCATATGATGTATTAAGGGGAATATAGGCCTAAATTGTATATAATTGTAAACTTTTAAGATATCATAATCTGTAATTTGTTTTAAAGTCGGTTTAAACTATTTTTATTGTACGATATCTCTTCTTGAGGTTAAGATTGATGTTTGTGTTGATACATGATGTTAGAGTGACCAAAGGATTATAGATGTAGAGGAATGATTAAAAATGATTATAAAAGTGTTGTTTTGATATACAAGTTGCTATTCATTTTTGGGATAGTGTCTTAGTACAGCCATTACGCTGCCAGATTTTTGAAACAAAGATTCTCAAAAGTGAATTGTAACTACATCTTTGGAATGCTTTTAATAATCTATATTTTCATAAGATAATTAACTGTAAAATATGCTTTAAACACATGGTTTAAGTATAATAAATAATTGAGTTCGAATAATACATTTCTATATGCTTTACTTAGTCATGCTCAATAATTGGCTAGTGACTAGATCGGGTAAGGGGTGTCTTAGTAGGCTTCCCCTCTTAAATCAAACTCATAACATTCATCAACCGGTGATCATCCTTCTAGGTATCATTCACCTATTGCAACAAAGTTGTCTTGATTTGTAAGTCAACTAACAAACCCTCATCATCTAGCAACTTTAAAGTTGCATTCATGGCTCTCAAAACTGATATAAACTTCTTGCTAAGAGCATCTACCACTATATTGGCTTTCCCCATTTTATAATCAAAAAGGTAATTATAGTCCTTTATTAATTCCTTTGACCTTCTTTGTCTCAAATTTAGCTCATTTTGAGTAGAAAGATACTTTAAACACTAATCTTTAGATAACATGTTTTCCCCATAAAGATAATGCCTTAAGATCTTTAGAGCAAACATTAATGCTGCAAGCACTAAATCATGAGTTAGATAGTTCTTCTCATGAGGCTTCAACTGTCTTAAAGCATAAGCAATAACCTTGCCTTCTTACATCGGCACACTTTCTAAACCATTCAGTGAAGCATCATTATTGATAGTAAATTCCTTCCCCGATACTGGCAGAACCAAGATCTGATCCTCTACCAACATACTCTTGATCTTGTCAAAACTCTCTTAGCACTTGTTATTTAATAAAAACTTGGCATTCTTCTTGAGAACATGCGTCATAGGAGCATTAATTAGAGAAAAGCCCTTGATAAACTTCCTATAATAACTTGCAAAACCCAAGAAACTTTTTATTTTTGTGGTGTTCCTATGTGGCTTCCACTTCATAATGGCTTCAATCTCACTAAGATCAACTCTAATACCATTAATTGAAGCTATGTGTCCTATAAAAGACACTTCTTCTAATAAAAACTCACACACGCTAAGCTTGGCATAGAGCTTCTCCTCCTTCAACCTCTGTAGAACATTCCTCAAATGTCTATCATGATCATCTCAGTTTTTAGAATACATAAGGAAATCATTGATAAATACCACCACAAATTGATCTAAGAATGCTCAGAATATATGATTCATGAGGTTTATAAACTCTACTGAAGCATTGGTGAGCCTAAATGGCTTTACCAAAAAGTCATAGTGGCTATATCTTTTTCTAAAGGATGTTTTGTGCACATTTACCTCTTTCACCCTTAATTGATAATACCCTAATCTAAATCAAACTTTGAGATGACACCTGCTCCTTTAAGCTAATCAAATAGGTTATTGATTTGAGGTAAAGGGTACTTGTTCTTAATGGTAACTTTATTCAACTATCTGTAGTCGATATATAATCTCAAGAAACCATCTTTCTTCTTAACAAACAAACTAGTGCTCCCTATTATGACACACTCAATTTAATAAAACCCTTATCCAATAGTTGTTGTAACCATTAGTTTAGCTCTTTCAATTCCATAGGAGTTATCTTGTATGGAGCTATATAAACTAGTGTTGTGCTTGGTAACACATCTATCCCAAATTCAAGCTCCCGTTTTGTGGTAAACTAGGTAGCTCTTTTGGAAAAGCATCCTCAAAATATGATACAATGGGCATCTTGCCTGCTCTTAACTCTACTCTTTTGGTATTGATCATATGGGCCAAATATACTTGGTAACCTTTCTTTATAAATTTTCTTGCTGCAAGTGCTGAAATCACATTAGACATAAAGTGCGATCTTTCTCCCATAACTATCACTTCTATTAGATCACTAGCATAGAGCATGGTTCGTGTCTTTCTACAATCCACAATGGCATGATACTTGGACAACCAATCCATGCCCAAGATCAAATCAAACTCATTGAAAGGTAATTCAATGAGGTTAATTGGAAATCCATATCTTCGTATTGATAAGGGACAATCTCTATATACTCTGTCCATAATTACATGTTGACCTATCAGATTACTAACCATAATCTCAATTTCAAGGCCCTCTGACACTAACCCTCGATCTAAAGGTCATGCAGTATAGATATAAGAGTGTGTAAACCCTATATCTATTAGTGCTAAAGTAGGTAAATCAAAAAGTTCGAAAGTACCTGCTATGACATTTAGTGCATCCATATTTTCTCTAGCTCGGATGGCATATTGCCTGGCTGGAGCTTTACCATCTAACTTGTCTCTATGGCTACCCTCAAATTGATCTCTAGGATCCTTCTTGTCCTTATTTTTAGCTAAATCTATATATCGAACAATCTCTTTAAAAATGATCTTTAAAGCCATATCCCCATCATACTCCTAGCATAGTCTTCCAGCACATACCCTTATGTCTCCTATGACAATGCCCATAATGAGGTGGAAGGGTATTACTAGCTATAGATCTTGTGGCACCTAAAGTCAAAGTTTGTTGTCTAGATTGAAATCTAAATCCCTAACCAACCTTTATGTCTAGTCCTATTTTCTATCTATGCTATAGCTTGGACAAATCACCATTTTGCTTCTTATCTACTACAAATGCTAAACTACCTTGCTCTTTCCTAAAGGACCTCTTCCTCTAGAAACTATTTTTCTTCTCCCTCAACTTATAAACCTTTTCTATTGTGTTACATGCTACAACTAAGGCTGAGAAGTCCCTGATCTTCATAGGAGCTATCTAAAGCATGTTCTCAAGGTTTAACCCTTCCTCGAACCACTTACATCGGTCCTCTTCAGTAGCAACCACTTCCTTGGCATACTAACTAAGTTTTGTAGATTCCTTCCCATACTCTAATATAGACTTCTACCTCTGCATTTCATCTATAAACTCTTACCTCTTTTGATCTACGTAATGCTTGGTAATGTATTTCCTCTTGAATTCCCAAAGAAAGAACTCCCAAGATAATTCTTGAGCTACCTTATGCTTAGTAATAGCTTCCCTCTACTTGAATGCCTCATCAACCAATAGAGAAGTAGCACAAATGGCATACACATCAGGGGTACATGTTCTTAAACTTAATTGTCTAATTGTATGAGGCATTATTGACAATTGTTTCACATTCTTAAACTTGATTGAGAACATTTTATAATAACTTAATGCTCTCTTATGTTAAACTGACCATATTACATAGTTTTAAATGCATCACATATACATCATCATATTATATCCATATATTAGCTCATATAAGCATAATATATGTTTAAGGCACTCATATACATTTTGATAGGCCATTTGGCCATATCCACAAATAAATGTGTGTTTTATATGACTCTTAACCGCACATAAGAGTAGGCTTCCACATACATTATATACAATCATTTTATGAACTCATACTCAAATTTTACTTATTTACATAATATGCTTCAATGTATACATTCTTATAGCCATTAAAATATATCACTAAACATAATATTATAACTAATTACTATAAGACATTTCAACTATCATACTAGGTTTCCAACATTAAATTTCCATTTATCAATATTATTTCCATATCTTTTAATCACTATGTGCAATTATCATTCAATGTTGCATATTTAAGCATCATACATGGTAAGTAAGGATTATTTTGTCACCTACACACCCAAGAGGCATTTGGTCTCAAGTCAAGAATTCTATATATTACTTAATACAACTTTGTATCATCAAATTCTCAAATTAACATTATTAATACATATCATTTTATCATTATACTTACTTGCTATTACTCTTAACATCTTTTATCTATCATATGTTATATATAACAAACACATCACCACACACCTACACTAAGCAACATTCAACTTCCTCTCAAGCCACACTCATATTATTTAAAACTTGCTCAAATCCTCAATTTAGACATCTCATAAGATTAAACATGCCATTAAGCATAACATATACTAACATAACAACTCACATTTATTATGCATACAAGCATTAACACTTTTTACATAGCCAAATTCTCATTAAATGCATATGTTACGATGAACACACATACCAAAAAGAATCAAAATACACTATTGATGCTCGATCAAGCCTTCTCTTTTCCTTTCTTATTTTGTGACTCATTATCCTCTATGAAAACACAGTCTCATTATGAAAAAATCTATGTAAAATCACTCAATGCTTTAAAAATAAAACTTACTTAATAGAACCTCTCTTGGGCACCCAAGGAACCCTAGACAAATGATAAAACCTAAAAAATCTTATCCAATAAAAAAGTGTCATAATTCACCTAAATGCAAAATCTCATAATACATCCAAGTTTCTTTTGATTTCTTGCTTTAATAGAGTTTTTAGGGTTATAGAGGTGAGATTTGTTAGTTTAAATGAGAGGATAAAGGGCTAGAATAAAGAAGGAAGAAAAAGTAAAAGCTTAGAGAGGGAGCTTTAATGGTGTAGGCAATTGAGAGAGGAAGAAAAAAGATGTTGGCTACCACACTGTTCAAGTTTTAACCATTTTAAGTACACAATTTGACCTTTGACTTGGTCAAAGAGATAAATAGCCATGGTCTCTTTAATAGCCATCTAATGGTCTCTCTTATTAAGCCTTATTTCCCTTTTCTTTAAACCTTCTATCACCACCCTTAAAACCTTGTTAACATAATTCATAAACCTTAAGAAAACTTAGCTTAAAAATTGAGAAAATATCAATATAAAATGCATACTTTAGTCTTTCTCGATTTTGCTAAAAATACTTTTTGATATTTAAAATTCAAATTCCACTACTAATAAACTATTTGGAATATTTAAGTATTTGGTTGTATTGATCCCGAATTATTTTCAACAAAAATTAAATTATTTTACAGTTTAGCTTTGCCGATGGCACTATTCATGAGACACTAACGCAAAACCATTTCTTTTATTTTTAACCATTTTAACAACTTTTGATTGACTTTAGATTTTTTAAACATTATTTTTTGATTAATACTTCTTATTAATTAGTGTGACCTGAGTTTTGAAAAACACTATTCATCTCAAACAGCTCTATTCATAAATTAGGATTTTCAAGATGTTATAGGTTTTGACTGTAACCCTTGATCCCATGTTGTTGTGGTGTAAACATAGGAATGTGTGGACCTTAGATCAATCAATACCAAAATAGGTGAATCAAGGAAGTAAAATGTATTAGTTATCACATTGGGGGAGTTTATCTCCTCTCGACTTCGAATAGCATACTGGCATACTAAAGCCAGAGTCTCTGTCCTTTGACTTACCTTTGATCTCTACTTTTGACTCCCTTTAGCTTTGTCTCCCCTATTCTCTTTATAGCCACTAATTGGTGCTAGTGATAAAACTTGAAATTGTGTAACCTTTTTAACTTTCAACGAGAACTCTATCTGATCATGCCCTCTAGAACTGTATCTATAACATACATCAGGAATAATGTTCCAGCAAAATTTTCCATATTTCCTCTCATAAGTTTCACAAGTGGCTGGTGCACTTCTAGTAGTGGAGATAAGTGTATTGGTAGCTGGCTTCTACTACTAGCAGGGCCTAAATTGTCCTTATTGCCTAAATTTCTAAGTCTAAGCTAATTTCTCTGCTAATTGAGTACCTGGGTTTCCCTTATACTTTTTACCTACTACTGGTTCAAAATAAGCTTAGCCTTGAGTGAATGGCCTTTTCTTTTGAAAATTCTCCCACTTCTTCTTTAGGATATCTTCTACCATGTAGGCTATAACTACCAATAGAGCAAGTTGTTTAATCTTGTTCATAACTACTTGTAGCTTGATGTCATTATTGAGTTACTTCTAAAAACTTTTACATCTCTCGACTTTAGTGGTACAATTTCTTTTGCATATTTGATTAATTGAGCAAACTCCTTTTCATATTTTGATATGGATCGCTGCCTCTGCTTCAAATATATGAATTCCTACCTCTTCTTATCCATATAGCTCTTTATGATACACCTTTCCTTTAACTCATGTAAGAAGAAGTCCTAAGTTAATTCTCCTAAAGCCATATGTTTTACAATTGTCCTACCAGTGGAATGCCATTTCCTATGGTAGTGAGGTAACACATGTCAAATTTTCTTCTAGGGTACACTACAATTGCTACAAAATTCGATTAGTTTTTTCAAGCCAGTATTCTACTATAGCTTAATTGTCATGTTTTGTCCATATAAAGTCTACAACTCCCATTTTCTTTTCCCATTCTAGGTAGATCTTTTGGAGAGCTTAAGATAGTTGTGGTGGTGGTACTGGTGGTAAAGGTAGGGCAACTGCAGTAGTAGCCTATCTAAGTAAATCCACCATCTACTGTAGTAGTGTTGGTACTAGCTATGTAGGTACTAGCTGAAAAGCATCACTGGGAATGGGATCTTCTAAACTCAGCTGCTCGTGAATTTTTTTAGGAGCATGACTTCCTACATCTTCTCTATTAGTAGGTAGTGTTGGTTCGCTTATTTTTAATCTATATGAAAAGAATAAACATCAGCTTCAAACAGTGCAGTTTCATGGGATATATGCATGTAAAACCCTATGGCACTCATATGTGACCTTATATGCCTAAAAATGTCTAGACCTACTCTAATACCACCAAATGTGACACCCTTTACTTAGTCTAATAGTTGAACCGAAATAAAAAAAGATATATTATCAACTTTGACTTAATCTTGCTTTATTACCTTATTTGATTTTATTTTTATCCTTTTAAAACCTATTAATAGATCAATGGTTATATAGTATTTGTGGCAATACATTTAGTTGAGTCATGCATGTACACCCGCACATCTCTAATCCTATTTCATTTTAACAAAAATTCGATAGCATAATGGCTACATGGTGATATAGCCCAAAATAAAACCTACTAAAATAAATAGTTCTAAAGAATTTCAACCTCAATCCATAATATAGGATCATCTTGATTATCCCAATGCACTAAAACTATCAACATCACAATCATAGTTGTAATATCATAATTAACAGTCATATTAATATCACAAGTATATAATTACATGGCTACATGACATATTTATATCAAGAGCTATCATATTTACTTTCCATAACTTAACTAGACTCATCCCAACTAAATGCATATAAGCGCCATCAATATTTATATACATCACACTAAGAGATACCAAAAAATGCAAAAATGGTGGCTGTTGAATTTGCTATATTGCTGTATTAAAGCTAAGTTGATGTCGACTATTTATAGCTAATGCGTTGAAAGAATGATGTTCTAAGCATAAAGCTTAGTGGTGTATTCAATAAAATATACTTACATATACACACATTTACAATAAACATGTAATACAAACATAAAGACGTGTCATGGAACATTCATACATAGAAACATGATTATGAAAAAATATATTTAACCCTGTTATGTTATTTTGAGATTATATTTAATTTCATAGTAATTTCCCTTCATGTTATTTTATGACCATTAATTATTTACATCACCCATATTTGATAGACTCATATCTCAATATCGGATATCAAGATCATAGTGTGTAGTGGCCAACATTTTTGACCTTACGGCTATTGCACTAGCATAAGAGCTTGTAGTGGCCTTCACTTGACATTACTATAGCTGCAACTATATAAAAGTGTGCAGTAGCCTTCAAAGGTCTCACAATGGCTCCACCTGTACGAAAATGTGCAGTGGCCTTCGTGGACCTCACAACCACTACACTATAGGAATAATGTGTATATCATCAATGTACAATATATAGGTATAAAGTGGCCCTCATAGACCTCACTATAGCTGCATGCATATGAATATTACACTAAAGTGTCCTAGCACCTACTAACTCCCTGGTTAACTAGTCAACCTATCTAATAGGTTGTCTAACTCATATAGGCCATTAGCATTTTTATTTTAGTTACAAGTATGTTACCTAGTTTATGTTTATTATATCTCTACATCCATTCATATTGTCACTTGACTAACACATACTTGTTACCTTTCCATTTACTATTTCATGGTAATTCATGTATACCACATTTTTATAACATCATCTTATTATTAACATTATCTCTCCATATGTGACTTAAGCTCCATCATTCATGTTAACTGGGACACCTTTTATTGGGTGCCATTGCGGAGCCCGACTAAGGAATCCACACACAAATGCATTATCTGAACTTAACCATTTATAATATCTTAATAATGTGATTTAAACTTCTTTTATAAATAATCATCTTACAAAAATATGGATTATCAAAAACTTTTCAAAAACATGGTCACAATTCACTTTTAAGAATCCTCGTGTCAAAAATCTAGTAGCATAACGGCTGTACCGGGATATTAACCCAAAAATGATTAGTAACCTGCACATTAAAACAACACTTATATAATCATTTTTAATCATTTCCCTAACTTTTTTGATCGTTTGATCACTCCAATAGCACACAGTAACACAAAGTTATTAATCTCAACCTCAGGAAGAGATGTCATACAACTCAAACAGTTTAAATTAGCTTTAAAAAACTTTACAAACC
The DNA here is from genome assembly GCA_948208565.1 of Hura crepitans. Taxonomy (NCBI): domain Eukaryota; kingdom Viridiplantae; phylum Streptophyta; class Magnoliopsida; order Malpighiales; family Euphorbiaceae; genus Hura; species Hura crepitans. The sequence goes on from CANXYI010588438.1 coordinate 12,922, forward strand.
AAAAATCCAAAAAGATTATAGTATATACAGATTAGGCCCATTTTCCCTTTAATACATCATATGAGTGCTAAAACCTATATATCACATAGTTCTAGATACAAAAGCCAAAATTATACCAAAAGAAGTAGTCTTCTCTCAATAATCTTGAATTTCTAAGGCCAGTGCTCAAGCTGTCTCTTTACATATGCATCACAAAATAAACGTTATGTTAAGCAATATCTTAGTGGTGTAATCTAATAAACTTGTGCATTTATGCCATTATATCAACATATGAGATATAAGAAAATATGATAATTCATAATTTCATATTATATACCACATCAGCCATCACATGCATTATGCCATTAACATAACATAAATCATTCGTTCACTCATCATAGGTCATACATTAAACATACATCCATGACTTAACCATATAATAATGCATTATATAATTAAGTTCTATTAACATTATTTATTATGCCCATTTTGAAGTAAAAATGAATATCCTTTAGATAATGGGATCTTAGTGTGTAGTGGCCTATATTATGGACCTTACAACTACTGTACTAGCATAAATGTGCAGTGGCCCTCATCATAGACCTTACAGCTATTACACTAGCATAGGATATGTGCAGTGACCCTATTGGATCTTAGCAGTGGCCACATTCGTATGGATCCGAATATAAAAAATATAAGCTCGTAGGGTCAAACATTTAGTGGACCCATGGATTAACACACCAAGGCACTGAGGTACCTTAGCAGCTACTATAAAACTCTCCAGTTGATCGGTCAACCTATCTATACTAGGTTATTTCTCAGATAGGCTATTAATAATTTATTTTTAGTTTCACCATCTTATTTAAGCATAACATAGCTTTTAGTTACTTTGGTTTAACCAACAAATGGATAAATTGAGAAAATTGTATAATAAGCCTTATTTTAGCAATAAAGTGTATGTTATCATGTATTTAACCACATTTTGAAGCCATATATCAACACACATACATCACACATAAATAACGTTATAATTTCTCTTATAAATGTCATTTATTTTCATTATGTCATAAAATTGCTATATTTATCCACATAATTGTGTAAGCTCATTCAAGATGCATTATGCTAAATTTCATTATAAAACACATTGCAACACAATATGATAGTGTAATATCTCATATAGGTATATAATATGTCTTAAATATATTATTTCCCTATACATGACCATTCAGTAATGACACCTTGTATACTCTCTATATCCATTATGATCACATTTGCATTATGCCTCATTTTACAACATGAATGCTTCTAAGTTATATGACATTCATCATTTAATCCATTCCTTATAAGTACTACACAAACTTACTTGCATGGTAATACTGAATGACTTTACATACATGCATTACTTAAACATTATCTCACTTTAGGCACCATTTTTATCATATTCATACACAAGCTCATTTTATGTTTATGCATTTCTCTTATCAAGCACTAATTCAAGGTTACATATCCATTTGCATGTCATTAGGCCACTCGGTCAAGGCATTATAAATTTATGATACTTATATTCAACCATCATATACATATTATCTCACATACTTAAACATAATTGTCAGAATTTGTTCCTTCATTATCATAATGCCTTAGATAGTCAAACATACACAACCAAGGATGTCACAAGGGTCCTTCAGCCACTAAGCCTTATGCCCTAGTCTCCATCATGCATCCATTATACATAACTCAATTTATGCCTATTTTTGCAAATAAACACTTACATAAGCATACATCATCTCCAACATGCCTATTCAAATCACATATACACATGTATGCCTTTATGTTCATTCAGCCATATATCCATCCAAAAGGCTTTTATTCATTTCAATACCATTATAATTTTAATGCTCATCAATTATATCATACTACGTGTATTTAAGTCATACACAAGCAGAATTAACCATATACACATACTTACACACTATTTACATGTAATGTGCATATATACATCATAAGCATAATATGGCTTCCATATCAATTCCAAACATTCAAACTAGGTTAAATGCATCATCACACAAATCATTTATCATTTAGCACATTTTAAGTCATTAATTCTGCATAAGTGAGCATTTAACTCGTAATTCCTGATATAGGCATATTATGTAAATTTGGGCATTTTTATAATCTAAGCACAATTTAACTCAATTACACATCTTGAGAGGGTCACAATACACTTTTGAGGATGCCTATACCTTGGCTTTCCCCTCATATCATGATTTATCAATTTTCTCAATTGTAGTTTATAAATTCCTTTCATTAAAATTCATAATAAATCACACGAACATCAAAATTAAAAACTAACCACATATAATGACTCTTGGGTACTCGAGGAACATAGGAAAAATATTAAGATTTGAAAATTCTTACCTAAATTAAAGTGGTCACTATTCATCAAGCTTAAAAATTGAGCAATATGCACCATTTGTTCTTAAATTCATCATTTGACCCCAATTTCATGCCCATAAAATTTCATGGTGAAATTCCATTCGAAAGTACTCGAATTAAAAATTGAGCGTTTCGCGACAATTCGATTTGCGGTAGAACTTTGAGAATTTTTATACAGCCACTTAAACCTCTAAAAATTATTGCATTTATTCCTAAAATCATCAAATACATTCAATTAGAGGCACATAAAATGTCACAGCCAAATTCCTTTGGGAACTAGGCTAACAAAATTTTAGAAAAATCGTGGTTCTACTAAAATCTCAAAAAATTCCAAACAACATCAAAAATTTATACCGTTTATTTTAAAATTCCTTATTTAATCCTAGTTGCATACTTCTAAATTTTCATGGCCAAATTCAAAAAATAGGGCAATTTTCAGACTACCTCAATTTGCATGCCAACCTAAAAAATTATGAGAATTTGCAAATGATCTCCCATTCTAAAAATTCTTTCAAAATTGGACTCGATGCAATTTTTAAGCTTTAAGGTCCACTATTTTTGGGTCCATCCAAGAACATCCCGAGTCATTCCCAACCTGACTCGATTCGAGCCCATGACCTACTAGCGTAAAGCAC
>CANXYI010588569.1:0-14227 GCA_948208565.1 Hura crepitans
GATAAATAACAAGACCCTAATGCTAAGTGAAAAGATATCTATATAACTATCCGAAAACACTAAAATAGAGTTTAAATATTGTAATGTCTTTCTTTGTCACCCATCTCATAGCTAGTGAAGGAAGAATACCTAAAGCTTATACCACCACATAGGGATAATTGGTAAACAGTTTAGGCAAGGCAGAGTTTTATGAGAATATAAAGCACCTAAAGTAGCATCAAATTCTTCAATAAGGGTGTATAGCTCTTGATAAGAAAATAAAAAAAAGTGAGGAATTATAGTTCCTAAATTAAGCAATAACGTATATAAAAGGTAGATCCAATCAGATACAATAAAGAAATTTAAGCCAATTAAATGAAGCTAAGATGGGATTTTTCCATGTTGATGAAGAATGGATAATTTTATGTAGCTTATGAATAAATTCTTCACCCATTTATAGCTAAATAGAGATCTAAAATACCCAACTAACATGGATATCTATATGTATTGTCATAAATATGCATGAATATAGAGTTCACTTAATAAAATGGGTGTTTTGATGCCAAGCAAAATAGGCATTTTGCTAAATGACAATATGGCAATTCTCATGAAAAATGGCTATTTTTAAAGGCAACAATGGTCATTTTCTCCATATATTATAAAAAGGTCATTTTTCTTCTTCACATGTCACTTTCATTCCTATTTTCTCTCTCTAAAATGGCATATAATCATTTTTAGGATGACAAAATGCCTTTGAAAGACAACAGAGCAAATCTAAGCACCAACTTATTCTTGAGCATGTCACTCTACCAAATTAGATGACTTAAAAAGAGGTAAGGGATTCAGATGGTTGTCCACCTTTAGTTTGTTCAATAGTTGATATCTCTGCCTATGAACTCTATGGGACTAGGGTATATTTGCATGTGTAGATTAGCTTCTAGCATAAATAGGGTGGTGTGACTTTTGCATGCTATGTTACTCCACTTACCTTAGCATTACATTAGAGTTTCTCAGTACTTTAATATATTAAGGAAGTTATCTTTAATATGCTATACATAGGGTATGACACAAGCTCTGTTTTGTTTGGTTCATGGCACTCTTACACCTACTAGGAGATGTGATTAATTAGTTTCTTGATAGCCTAGTGAATCAGTAAGCTATGGTTGGTAGGCTTGACACCTTCTATTAGGCTAGTCAAACTAAAGCCACCTTTCTTTAGGATCCTCTACATTTATACTTGTATCAAGTCTCTTTAGTATCTTACATGGGTTAAGTTGGCAACACAAGTCAAGTCAATAAAACCAAGCTATATTCTTTTTGGGCTATAGAGCAAAGCATCTCACACTAGTTATCTTAGAGCACTTGTATAAGGCTAGTCATAACCCTAGTAAGAGGACTGTAGTTAGAGGAGTTATCATGTCACTATTAGTATGCCTCAACTTAGTAGAGCAAGAATTAGGCTAGCCTCTAGATTAGCAGTATTTCATTTATTAAGACATGATCATTACCATGGGACTAGCACAATAGGACCCTCAGTCCTAAACTAGGTACCAAGTGATGATAGAGGGGGAGCTAGCTACTTGATAAGGATGATCACAGATAAAAGTGGCATAAAAGGGTGATAAAGATAGAGTTGATGTAAAGTTTATAGTGACACTCAAGGGTGATAGAGATAGAGCTGATGAAAAGTTTTGATGTTAGAGGTGACAAAAAAATGAGGCTGGTCCTTCCTTAGCATACCAAGCAGATGCCCTAGAGGATCCCTACTCATTCAAATCTAAATGATGTTCTAGAATATAGAGACCCATATAATAGGCTAACTTGCAAAAATCTACTAGGAGTTGCACTAGTGTATGGATATGCTAAAGGAATAACTCGACTCCATTGGCTAGAAAATCCACTCTAGCCACCACTAGAGTCTTAGGATGCATATAGGGCATCTTTATATTTTATTTGGTTATTAATTTTATATTTTCAAATCACAATACTATAGATGTGGAAAATTTTTAGTGAATCTCAAAATCCTTTCATACAAAACTTTTGACTTTATATGAGAATGAATGCTTTATTACATTATTTATTTTCATTGAACATGACAAGCTGATCAAGTGGAAATAATAGCACCACAAACATACCATGTAAAATAAAATAATAAACAATATATACATTAAAACACTATCATCAAACTCTAGGACAATTTTAACACTAATCATATATCTCTAATTTCCTATTATGATTTCTTATCAATTTCTTTCCTCTTATAGGGGGTAATATTTTCTACCAACCAATGCACTCGCCAAACCTATTTAGAGATAGCTCAGCCGACTATAGTGGGCAAGTAATAAGCATTTTCAAGTTTACATAATTTTTTACAATAACTACTAGGTATAACCCTATGTATGCCATTTAGCATTATTTTTGTCATCCACATTGCTGTAGAGGGCAAGCATCCTAGCTTAGATCCACTCTAACTAAAATTAACCCAATATAAAATAGCTATAAGGTGTAACAGTCTTGTCCTATGTCACTTCTCAAGCTATAAGATGCAATGGCATCACCCTGTCTAATTATTCAAGTTACTAAATGTAATGACCTCACCCTATCTAATTCCCTAAGCTATCAGATGTAATGTCATCACCCTATTTGATTTTCCTAGTTATCAGAAATAATAACCTCACCCTATTTAAACCCTAAAGCAATTAGATGTAATGGTCTCACTTTGTTTAACTTCCTAAGCTATCAAATGCAATGGTCTAACCCTATCCAACTCTTTAAATGCAACAATCTTACCCCTATCGAGAGGCATTATCCATATCAAAGAGGGTCACTACAATTAGGTATGCTCCTTTCCCCCTTTTTAAACTATGGGTTACCTTAACACACTTTATAGTTACCTCCTTAAAGTTAGGGGCAACTATATACTCTACATCATAGGGCTCCTAAGTTTAGATTAAGGATTCCTAAAAATAGAAGCCTTCATGTCTAAGTAAAAGTTCTCTCTTTGGCTAAAAAACTATTTTCTTAAAAATTTGGCTGAACCAATAAATTTTTTACATTTTTAAGTGATTTAAAAATACATAAAAGATGTTTTTTTTATTAAATTTTGTTTTCTTGAGAAAACAATATCATTTTAAAGGTCAAATGGGAATTTTTAATTCCCATCAAAATGGTTATTTTCCATGTCAAAAGCAAATGGTGTTGTCTTTACAAAAATTAGCATTTTTACTTTTGACAAAATGGTGTTTTCCTTGCTTTATAAGGACTATCATTTTAGAAGTCAAAATATTCATTTTTACTTTGAAAACAGTCATTTTCCCTCTTAAAAGTTGAAAAGGAAAATAAACCTTAGCTATTATTTAAAAGCGACATGCCTATCAATCAAGTGTTTTTCTCAAAAAGCATACATTTACTAAAGAATAAAAAAACATTTTACACTAAAAATATTTTTTTAATTCTACTCTTTATAGTTAAAGTAAATTTTTTATCAATCTTGATCATTCTAAGAACATTTTAAAGGCAATTATGCTCAGTAAATAAACTAAAACCTTATTTATTATTTTAAAAGGGATTATACCATCTATCTACTAGTCAAACACGATGGTTTGATCCCCCATTTTCATATTATTCCATATATTTTGTGTTTTCTCTTTATTTTTAGATAAATTATCTATATACTAATTAGATATGGTAGCTTAATCTCCTTATTATTTTATTCCACATATTTCATTTATCCTCTTCCTATTTGAATGTTTTAATGTGTTTTATTTTATCCCATATCCATTATTTTTGTACTTTTGATATTTATGGGAGTGAATTATCTATCTATTAATTAGACATGGTAATTTAATCCCTAATTAAAATTGCTTCGTATATTTTATATTATCTTTCTTTCATCTCTTTTCATAACTTTTTATGTTCTCTGCATTCTATATTCTTTGAATATTCTATGTATTTTATTTAGCTCTTTTATTACTCTAATATATTTTAAACGTGTTTATTTTTTTCTGATATATATATATATATATATATATATATATATATACACATACATACATATATATATATATGCGGGTTGATTTGATTTTTTTAAGGATTAATTTGACTTTTTATTAAAATTTCATTTCTACCCCAATGGCCTAAATTGCAATTTCCCATTCTCTAAAAGATATTATGATTATGCCTATAACGCCTGTCAATCGAGGATTCATGAATAATACCTCCGAGGCTTAAATAGGGTTTCCTAAGAGTGGGGATACCTTTGTAAGGCTAGGAACGTTGTGTACTAGTCTTAAAACTTTGACGAGCTAGAGAATGAAAAAAATGAAAAAATTTTAAAATTTAGCAGAACCAATAATTCATTTTAGGTAGTAAACTAGTGAATAGTGGCCTTAGATGAACTTGTGCTGGGAATAACCTAGGGTGTGCCTAGACAAACCTATAAATAGCATACCCTCAAGGTCAAAAATTCCAATCTACATGTTGGTGAAGGAGTTTTAATTTTCTAAGGTCGTTTGATAATTTTTCAAAATTTCTTGTTACAGCAAGTGAATAGTAAATCCACTTGCCTTGGGAGTTTGAATTTGAAATTTTATAAGGCTTTAAATGGGTATAATTGAGGATTTTTGTAAAAAAAAGTGATTATTTTTTGAAGTTTAAGATTAAATTGGAATTATTTGGGTCGTTAGATCGCCACGTGTCCTGATCTAACCATGCCACCCACTAAATATATATACCCTTACACATGTGGGGAGCCACATGTGTGAAAGCTATTCATCAACCTCCTCCCCCACAAGCAAAAGCTGACACCATTCCCACTATTGCTCCCTTTTTTTCTTTTTTCTTTCACCTTAAATCTCACATAAACCTTACAAACTTTATATGAAATCAAACCTCTATGACCTCTAGAATACACTCTAAGTGGTAGAATCCAAAAATAAGGCCTCAAATGAAAGAAATAAAGTGGAGTGAATAGTGCTATTTTTAGGTGTAAGTGAGATTTTCTTGGTTTTTATTTTTATTTTAGGTAGCCCTAGTTATTCTAAGAAAAACTATGTCTTTAGATTTTAATTTAGAGCTCTATAAAATTTTATATGAATTTTCTAAATTTTAGGGTTCATATGTAAGTTTAAGGAGGAATAATGAAGAACAAAGGGAGCAAAGGCAATAAAGTGGGGAATAAGGATGTTTTCATACCTTAGGTATGTGAATCTAATGTAATAGATGCATGCCATGATGTGAAAAGTATGTACGTGTGCATGAACATGTGTATGGAAGTGTGATTTTGTGCATGTCGATGTCAAATGATCATGCCATCATGCCTGTATGATGATAATAAGATGATATGTATGCCATTTGAGTGATGAAAGCATATGTATATGTGTAGAAGGTATATGACTAAAAGCTTGTCATGTATGTCATGGCATGTGCTTGTGTGCATGGTGTATAATGATTATATGAGATGGTAGCAAATGTGATAGGTAATATGTGTGTATTGTGAAATGTGGGAAAATAAAAATGTGATAATTGGTAAGGGTAAGGTGTGATAATTTAAGGTACAATGTGGAATTGATTTAATTCTGGACAGTGTGCATTATAGTCAGGGTTAATGGCATATTTTGGTATGTAAAGTTATATGTAATTTGTTGACTTAATGTACATGTATACAATAAAGGAACCATGTTAAACATGAGAACATTTCATGATGGATGAAAAGTGGAATGTGGTGATAATGGTATGGCATGATGGAGGATGAAATTATGCTAAGTGACACATAAGAAAAATGACTAAATCAATAGTGTCAACAACCAAATGAATAATCTATATTTGTAAAGTGGCTTGTAAATGTGTAATTAATTGAGCACGAGAAAATGACCTAAAATTGTGTGATGTTAATATGAATGTTAAGTTGATAAAATGACTTATAACTATATAATAAATAATAAATTGAGTTAGCCTATTAGTTAGACAACCATTGGGTGGGTTGACTGGTCAACTAGGGAGTTAGTAGCTGCTAAGGTCATTAGCCTTTCGGGCTATTGCTTATATGGTTATGTAAGTAGGTATAGCCACCGAGTTTCTGATGTGGGCCACTGCACAAGGTAGATGTAGCTGCCAAGGTCCTGATATTGGGCCACTACACTAAGCAGGTGCAACTATCGAGGTCCAAATGTGGGCCACTACATTAGGCAGGTGAAGTTGTCATGATCTTGATGTAGGCCACTGCACTAGGTAGGTGCAGCTATTGAGGTCCTAACACGGGCCACTATACTAAGTGGGCATAGCCATTGAGGTCTAAGATAGGGCCACTGCACTAGGTGAGTATAGCTACCGACGTCTAAAATGTGGGCCACTACACAACCTGGATTCCCTTTTATCCAATGCCATTAAGTGTCATGTTTCTAGTAAAGGCTTGAATACATAAAAGAAAATAATGATTAATAATAGTCATAGATTTATCACCATAAATACAAATAATAGTCACTTGATGAAAACTAGGAAAAAATAATTAATTAGCATGTCACTAGTAAATAAATAAGGAGAATGTTAATTAAATTAATATTATTTTAATAAATTAACTCTATGTGTTGCATAAGGAGTTCATAAAACGTATGATGCATGATTTTATGTATTACATGGACTTATCGCATTAAATTCACCACTAAGTTTTATACTCAATGTATCGGTGTTCCAATGTGCAGGTTGTAGATAGTGTAGTAGCTCAGCCTCAGCATTTTGTAGTGTAGTAGATTAGCTTTTGAGGGTATAATTTCTATAGTTTAGATAGTTAGAACTAGCACGAGTGTATTTAGGTGGGAATAGACTGATATGATGTAAATGATATATATATGTTTTGAGTCTCTTATAATTAGTGTAACCAAAGTAATATATATGCCTGAGTAGTTTGATGTTACGATTGTTGTTGCTACTAAAAATTATGGGTCTAAGACCCTATGTTGACTAAGTTATTGTGGTTGTTTGAATGATTGGAGGACCAGAAGGGTCTAGGAGTCGTGATAAGTGAATATGATGATTTTAGAAGTGTTTTTACAAGTTAAAATTTTTGGTTTTTCCCCCGAGTAGCCATTATGCTGCCTAAATCTTTGTAAAATGGATAATAGATGCAAAATATATTTTTATCAGTCAAATATAGCAAGTATTAAAGGGTCATACAGAGATATTAAGGAAACACCTCGAATGGATAAATGAAGTAAATGATATCATAAGAGTTAAATGAATGCAGCCTGGGGAAATGGAAAGATAGGTGACCCGTGGGAAGTAGCATTCCTTATTTGGTTCCTTTAGGATTAGGCATAGGGTGTTATAATGCGCTTAATATATTTTAGGTGTTAATTTTCCTTTTATTTATATTTTTCATGTATTTAATTTGATGTTAGTTGATTTTCTACCTATTATTCCTTTTTACACTCAATTATTTTCTTTTTTTTATTTGTTGGAAAGTAATTTACATAATTTTCCTGTAATTTTTATGTCCTTTGTGGTTAGAATGTAATTTAGGTAATTTTCATGTGATTTTTATTTTCTTTTTTTGGTTACAATGTAATTTAGGAAGTTGCCATGAGTTATTATTCTATGTCCTTTTTTAGAATATTTCCATTTATTTTTAATTTATGCTGTAATATAAGTTGAAAGATGATTTTACACACTTAAAAGAAAAATGGACAAATTGTTTTCTATTACCTAATTGGTTTTTTTTATTAAAAATGCATTTTGATTTTTCTTAAATAAAAGTTGCAATAATGAAAATATGTTTTAAAATGAACAGCATGAATAAACCAAAGTTTCTAAATAAATAATAGCCCAATTTGATGTGTGCATAGTTTTTAATTTGAGGCATGTTTATATGTTATATTTGTCTATAAATAGATGTTCTTGTATGATTAAATGCACTTATTTAATTTCAAATGTGTGTGAAAGGAGGGATAAAATTATCAATTTATTCTTAATTTTTTATTAACTTGAAGTATAAATAAGAGTAGGGTTTTGGACCATTCTTTAGTACAGCCTTATAAGGTGTTTCCCAATTTTTGTTGGGTGGCAACTCTACCTACCTTATGACTCCTAAGTCACATTCCAATTAGTCATTAGAAATTATTTTAATATTCCTTAAGATGCCTTCTCATATTTCAAGATTTTAGTAATACGAATTAGGTTGAGTCTTTAATAATTTCGAGTTGACCAGTCTCGAAAAAGTAGGGCATGAATACCAACGAACCCATTCCACTTTTTAGAGGATCAATCATCCTTTCGGGCTAAATATATTTTTATCGACTCCACTCGAGAATCACTTTGCATGACTTATATTACTTGATATCAAGAGAAACTTCGAATGGCTAATACTTGCAAAAACAACTATAAAAAGAATGCTAAGAAACAAAGGGTAGAAACATCAAGAACTCGGGCTATTCTAACATTTAGTCAAAACCCGATAAGAACATATATGACCAAAGGATTAGTACTCTTAAACCCTAAATTCTGAATTCAACTTATCTACAAGGTTGTAGCACATTGTATTTCTCCATAGAATCATGCCACTTTTATTGGAATGATTTAACAAATGATAATAGTTCTTTAATCGATTAATGATAGGGCCGAATTAACTTACCAACATGTGCATCAATCATTTCAAGAAGTGAATCAAAAGGATACCCAATTTACTATACTTTTATAAGGATAACATTTTGGTCATGTTCTTATTCATTTACTAAAAATGCCTCAACCAATTGAAAAGCTGCTTAAGTATTGTAGGGTATATTAATTAAGATGGTTGAATAATGAACCTCAAAGGTATAACTAGGGGCAGCTAAGGAATGTGATTCAATTTGACCATAGGTTTGATCCAATGCCAGTGGGTGTTAGTTAACCTCAAGTGGCTTGGCAGGTAGGTCCTCTAGCTCTTCCTTATTTTCTAGCTAATGTTGTTCATGAATAAAAGGACAATGAGTTTTTTGGGTTTTAGGCAATCATACCTATATATAAAACATTGTATCTTAAATGGATAAACCAAGCTTATGCTTTTCTAAAGGGATATAAGATTATTGAGTTTAATCTATTCTCAATTGAAGATAATTTATCCACAGTTGAGCATATAGCCCAATTTTTAGTCAAGTGCAGTGAAGTAGGGACGTTTGATATTCTGAAGTAGTAGTTGTTTGGTAATTCATTAACGAAGTCTACTTTTGAATGGTATACTCATTTAATGTCCAAACTCTATACTATCATGGGCTATTTTGGAAGAAAGATTTCATGTTGAATTTTATAAACCACTTATTAAGGTGACTCTTATTAATTTAGAATGAGCTAAAAAATGCCTAAGGAGTCGAAAGATAAGTTTATATTAAGGTTTAAAAAGTTACAAATTGCATGCCAAATTTCTATCTCAGGGGATAATTGTATTGTTTTAGTGATGAAATAGTTCTTATATGCTTACCAAAGGCACTTAATTGGCTATCAATTCAAAAGCTTGGTCGAGTTATCCACCCTAGCCATAAACTTTGAATAAGTTTTCAAGAAAGAAGAATATAAAAAGTCATCATCTAAATAAACCTTTTTTAGGGATCATGTCACACCTCAACTTTTGGTCAGATTTTTAACAATGATAGAATGGAAATTTGAAGAAACAGTAGGGAATAAAATGGATATATGTGTTAAATAGAGTTAGTAGGTGTGATCAATAGAGCAAAAATCAACCAAAGGGCAAAACGAGAAATACTTGAGAAAGTGAAAGGCAAAATTGAATGTGTATTTGATGGTGAAAAGGATGAGAGAGACATGTGGAAGTGATAAGGAATAGACATATGGCATTGAAATGATGAGAATATATGAAAATAAAGAGGTTCGAAAGTGGGTCTTAGTGAATAATGGCACTAAGTCATGAATAGTACTTCCTAGGCCCAAGTGGAGTTGATCAAACCATAAATTAGTACAAATTATAAGATGAATTATGGTGTAAGTTGAGAAGAAATTGAGATCATATAAGCGGTTAAAAATCAAAATTGAAATATATAATTGCAGTCAATGGTGAATAGTAACCATTCAGGGATAAAGCAAAAAATCCCAAAAATGAGCTTAGAAAAATTCAAAACTTGAACACCTTGATGCTAAAAAATTCTAAGGAATGCAAAGATCATAGGGTTGGAAATTTTTTAACATGGAAACTATTAAAAATAAATTAGTCAAATTTAATAAAGAAAATGACAATTTATGATATAAGTAGGACTTGATATATTTGTAGAGAGCATTAGTGGCCATTGGATCAAATAGAGACATTTGAGATCTTAGCCATCCAAAATAAAATAAAATAAATGAAAATGAAAATAAAGACACTTAGATTTAATCATGGTCATACTTGTGTAATAAATTAAATCCTAGCCATTGGTTCACTTATATAAATATGGGTTTAATGTAAAATAATCCCATAATTTTTAGCCAACTCTCAATTTCTTCCCACCCATGGCTAAGATATCTCTCTACCTACCTTGTAACACCCTTACATCCAATCGGTAGCCAGTTTAGATACAGGATGTCACATGTCCAATTTGACCATTATTTCTACTTTATACACTAGCTTACACTATTTGACTAATTCAATATAATCATTTTATTTAATACCTAACATATATCCATCATATTCAGTTAGTATAGGAAAGGATATAACAAGAGTATTTTTAATAATTTATAATTGTTCAGCACAATTGTTCTTTACATGTTTGAGATATTAGATAAATAATCTACAACTACTACTCATCTATATGTGATACACTAGCCACATATTGGTATTCCTTAGTATTAATTTCATAGGAATAATGCAAATATACATTCAACATGCAAACAATGCTAGTGGTGGACTCTTATTACCTATTCAGTTACCCTATAGACTTTTGTCATTACTGGGACTCAGTCTATTATCTCACCTACCTCGTTTAAAACCTATGCATTAGCAAAAGCCAATGCACAGAGCAAGTATGCTCAGTGGTGTATTTAAATGTTATGAATTTATCATTATTGTACCCTTCTATTCATAATTAAGGACTATATTTTAAATTCTTTTGTATATGTTCCATTCACTTATACTTATGTTCATTACTCTATAATAGCATGTTTGTTTAAGCATTTATATTAGGGTTATCCCATTATCTTCTCTTAATTGTTCATTGATTTAGTTATTTTCGAAATTCATCATTATTCTCCACTAATCAACTTTTATCAGTCATTAAATTCTAGTTTTAACTTCTTTGACCTTTATTTTATTTCTAATGTCATATTTATGTAAAGAGTCCCTTTTTAGTCCTTAGTAACTCCTATCCATGTCTTAATTGTTGTATTTTATCCTATTGATCATATACTTGCATATATTTGATCTCGTCATTCTTATAATATCCCTCTTATGTTCCTCAACTTGTTTATATCATGGCATTCAGTTCATACAATTAAAAGTCCACCATTTATCTTATAATCTTTTATTACCCTTAGTCATCTTAATATTATTTCTTTAATTGAATTCTTATTTACCTATTTAGTTAGCCCATATTTGGAATACAATAATCCTAAACTAGAGAATTGGATATATAGGTTATGCAGTAGTCTGTATTTTGGGCTTACTCTACTGCTACACCAGTGTTATATGGACAAAATTATGCAATGTCCCTTGCACTAGCATTAATCAGATAGTTATGTAGTGGTTCACATTTGGGACTTACACTGCAGCTACACCTGTATTAAGTAAATGGTTGTGTAATGGCCCTATTAGACATACATTGCTGTTGCACCCGTGTTAAGCAAATAGTTGTGCAATGGCCCTATTAAACCTACACTATGGTTGTACGCCGCTATAATTCCCTAGTTGATTAGCAACCTATCCAGTTAGTGTCTAACTAATATGAGCTTCATGCAACTCAATCAAGATTATTAATATCGTGTTCATTTATAATTTTCACATATATACACATACTGGTTCACTATGTCATTTTTATGCTCAAGTCATATCCATAGTTTTAATTGGAACCTTTACTCATTCACTAGATATGTTTAACCCATTTCTTAATTTCTCAACTTGTTCATAGTTGTCTACACATAAGCCTTACATGTTTAGCAACACCATTGATCATCTAATTAATGTCATTTTATTTATGTACACATTTCACCATGTCATTTAGTCATAATGCATAACATACACATGTATTTTCGAAATTCATCTTAATTTCCATGCCCTATCTTAATTTGAATTTACATCCAATCTATTGTATTTCTTTCCTTTCATATTTTTATTATTTACCTTATCCATTCGCATTTATATATATATATATATATACATATACATATATACACTTCCCTCTTTTTTGTATAACTGATTTAATTTAATTTATTTGCTTAAGTTCATTTATTTACCCATGTATAATTTTGGATATATAGCGTCCTTTTCTTACTATTCTCATTAGTTCCTTAATTATTTTTATGTATCCTTGTTATCCCTATTTTATTCCCTTTTTATAGCTTAGTAAATTCCTAAATGGTTATTCATTTACATTAAGTACATTTAATTTAATTTAATTAATTGTCCTATAATTGTTACATGTATTTATTTACAATACTATTTTAGCACCTAGCTTCTTAATACATTATTTTTCTTCAATTAGCTCTATAATTGCTTTTAATTTTCTTGCATATCTCTTATGTACAATTTGGTCTAAGTCACCTTACAACATATACTTTTTTCTTTCCACAATTTATGTATCTACCTATATCCAATATTATTTACAAGTTTACTTAATTCCTTTATTTCCTTTATCTAACAATTAAACATAATATTCCTCTCTTTGTAATTTTGGCCTCACCTAATTTGCTAAGTCAAAGTTTCATTTTTGAAGGTTCAAACCATAAAAACTATACAACATAATCATAATTTCATCATTAAACTACCAATTTAATAAAATTCTTCATGACATAAAAATTCATAAATTCAACATAATTCTAATTCATAATAAATTCAAAACCATTAAATACACATACCTCATGTGCTTGAATCCATCAATCCACTATTTCCTCTTGCTTAATTCCATCTCATCATTTTCCTTCCTCCATTTCCTTCAACTCCATAAATGAATTTCCTCATGAAAAATCCATTAAATGTTGCACTAATCACTTAATTTCATTATATACTTATAAACCATCACTTAATTACCTTAATTAAATCACTTAATTAACTTAGGTTAGGAACCACTAACCACTATGAGAATAATCCTAAACACTTGCTTAACACCTCCTTTCTTCCTCTAATTCCTTGCTTCTTCCATAGATATTTAGGTTGTTAACATATTAGGGTATATTAAATAATCCTTTAATTATAATATCTAGTGCTTATTTGGTGTCATTGGGGGAAAAAGGGGGGAGTGATAGAGCTCATGAGTGATTGTCAGCCATGAGAGGTTTTTAAGAGATATTGGCTATAACTAAATGAATAAAATATTACTATTTGTGTATTTATACATTTTACACATGGATGGTTAGGATTTTTTTCCATATGTAATTAGTTTAAAATTATCTTTAAACCCTTTACACCTCACCTCCCTACTTGATTCCACTTGGATGGCCAAGATAAATCATGTTACTATCTAATCCAATGGCTAGAATTGCTCCCAATACCATTAATTCCACAATTTTCTATAAATGTATACATTTAATTGAATTTATTCTCCTATTTTTTCCAATAGTTCCCACGTTTAGAAAATTCTAAGATTGCAATTTTTGAATTCCTCACAATTTTTCACCATCAAAAGTGCCACTTCTAGAATTTTTTAAGATCATTTCTAAATTTTTCCATTCAGCTTTAAGCAATTTACTGTCTACCTTAAACCATAAATTCATATTTTGTTTTCAACTTTTAACCCCCTATATGACCTCAAATACTCCTCAAATTTCACCACAATGCATCTCATAATAAATACAAATTTTTGGTCAGTTAGTACCATTTGGCCCAGGGACGCTATTCATGACCCAAGTGGCGCTATTCACTAGGGCCCGCTCTTAAACCTTATTTTTCTCGCATTTTCTCATTATTACTACACCACATGTCACTAAGTCATTACTTCCAAGTGTCTCTCTCCTCTTTTTTCCATGAATAATGAATATCCCATTTTGCCCCTAGCTTTTCACAAAATTACCATTTTACCCTTCATTCAATTTTCGCTCCATTATTCACACTGACCAACTCTACTCGATCCATACATCCATT
>CANXYI010588658.1:0-17078 GCA_948208565.1 Hura crepitans
CATCGGTTAAAGCACCCAACTAAAAGAATATAATGTTGTACACAAGTTAAAAAAAATTTTAGGTCTTTTACCTCTTATTGTTGTTCGCTCCGCCCATCTTTACTCATCGAGTTCAGTTGTCCTGAGAAGGGCCTATTACCCATTCCTTATATAGATCAAAAGTCTAAAAGTTACAAATAGCTTTAGGTAGAATGTTTGTCTTTAGAGGTAATTGCTTCTATAGGTTATGATAACTAGTAATAAAGGTGATAGATAGATCTCCACCTCTAAAGGACAATGGGCAAGTAACAACACTTTAGGTCTCACCAAACTACCTCACACATTGATTAGGGGTGCAAAAAGTAACCTTATGAAAATTGACTAAGGGAACACAGCCTAATTTGTTGCTATGCCGCACATATTGAAAGGAAATCTAGAAGTTCTTGAAACTTATGTTATCATCAATTAAAGCACCTAGCCAAAGGAGCCATTACTCAACATTTATGATATAATGCATGATGGCATGGGACAACAAATGTTTTAGACTATAAGATCCAAAGACACAATGGGGAGAGTTATCTAGCAGGTGAAGCTTCTCCTATAACCAGACCTAAAATAAAGGCTATTAGGAATGAAAACTTGTAAAGGTGTCCTAAGCAAAAGTCAAGCAAGGGATAGGGTGAAAACCGGTAAGGGTAGTTTACCCTCAAAAGTCTGCTAGGAATGAAAACTTGATAGGGCTTCTTAGGTAAAAGATATACTAAAAGATAGGGCAAAAATTGATTTTAGTGCAGTCTATTCTTAAAAAAAAACCTGAAGTAGAAGTGGGTTTCCCTAGAAAAACTCAACTTCTCTAGACCGTACAACATCAAGGTCAAGGATTGTTTCAACAAGAATTAAGGGAAAAGGATTAAAGCCCTTCATCAAACCATTGACCATGATAAATAGTTGATAATCACCAAAATGGGCTTTTGATGAAACTGTTAGATAGTTAGAGAAAAAGATAAATAAATATACGCCTGTATGATGGGATGGAATGTATGTGTATCCTTTAGCATAGGCCAGTAGTGCATTTAAAGAGACTGGTTCCCTCCTTAGGACCTATCTAGTAGCCAATAACGGTAGTATGCCCAGCGTATCAATTAATTCATAAGGGTAGCGAAGAATGCAAGTAAGATAGTAAGGTAGTGTATAGGAGGAATAAGACACACTTAAGATTGCAACAAACTCTTTATATAGGGGGCATAATTCTTGATGAGAAAATTAGAAGACATGGAATTATGGATCCTAAAATTGGGTAGCAGCTTTGAGGAAAGACAGATCAAGATGAACTCTTCAAACAAATTTCAAGCCACTATAAAGAGCCAAAATAGAAGTCACCCATGCGGATGGCAGATCGAGAATTTTATGAAGTTTTTAAAGAAATTCGTCACTCATCTCTGTGAAAAACATGAAAAAACTCAAGTGGTACTAGGATCTATGCATACATTAGTGCATTTATAGCCTAAAAAGTGAAAAATGGGAATTTTGAGTGAAAACAGCCATTTTCTCATTGAAAATGGCTGTTTTCCACCTAAAAATGGACATTTTTAGTTCAGCCAAAAACTGCCATTTTCAGTGCTTAAAATGCTCATTTTAGCCTTAAAAAGGCTATTTGTAAGGCCCAAAATGGTTGTTTTCTAGAGGCCAAAATGGCCATTTTGCTTTGGCAAAAATGGTCATTTTCACTTGACACTATTTAAGGCTGCCTTTTTTCCATTTTTCATTTTCATACATTTTCACCATTTCATATTTTCACCAAAAAACATTATATATACATAACCATGCCTTTACGATGCCAACAAAGCTTCCCATATCACCAACCCATGCCTAAGCACATGGCAGTACTAGGGTGGCTCACTTATGAGAAGGCCGAGCGATTCTAATGCCTCTTAACCATTACACATATCGAGAGCCACTACCTATGGATGTAGACCCTCAGGGACATAGGTGTGCTCTAGAGGGTAGACTAGTTGTTGGCACAGGTAGGATGGTTGGAGTTTTACTTTTGGAGGTGCGCCACATATCCAACTATCACCCTAGAGTTTTTCAGTACCTTTCGCTTTCGATGGGCACACCTGGGCAACACCTTTGCCATACATTTTGTTGCGCTCAGGACTAAATATTAGATATCATTCCTATAGTTCATTGAGTTGCTCGCCTATCAGTTGATGGGGATAGAGAGGTCCCAAAGAGTTTAGACGAGCAGTGGGAGTACCTCGATAGGGTTGGCACACTCTACAATGCTAACTAGACTAAGGCATCATCCATCATAGATCCTATCCACTACTACCTACACAGAGTCTTCACTATTAGTTACTTGGGATCTGTGGGCAGTGCCAATCAAGTGAACCAGACCGAGCTATGTGGACTTTGGGCCATAGAGCATAGCATCTGATTCAACCCAGCATGGACTATCCTCGAGCACCTATACCGAGCTAACAGATCCCCTAGCAAAGGGATCATCATTAGAGGAGTCATTTCAGCCATCTAACTAGGATTAGGCATATCAAAGTAGCATCTCAGTATATCACTTCAGCAATAGCTATGGGTTAATGGTGATACCTGTATAGCCATAGGGATTGTGAAGACCAACTCACAGGAACTAGCGGGTTATAAATTGCTGATAGCAGTTGAACTAGATGAGCAAGCTAGAGAGCAGTGAGGAGCAGATGGTCACTTTACAGTTAACCTCATTGAGCTATTAGCAGTAGACTCACCTCTCTAGGGACTAGCCTAGAGATAAAGGATAGATGAGGTAGGCTTGTCTTCTTCAACACCTCCTCCACCATCATTCAAGACTCTTCTATAGGGTTTGAAAGCCTGGATGATAGAGTAGCTCCACCATATTCATACGAACCTTGACATAAGTATTAAGAAGTCTTATTGTGATACATCTAGAAGGCTGGACATAATAAAAGTCGAGCTCCAGATGCTTCAGGCTCAGAGACATCCTTCGGCTCCCTAGACCTTTTTTTTCCTTTTTATGTACATGTTAGTTTAGGACACAAAATTTTGTACTTAAAAGCTTTCATTTATAAATTTGTCATATTTTGTCCATTGCCTTTATCTTTTTATTAGAACATTTAGTAAAATAACAAAATGAATGACTAAACTAGAATTATAATGCAAAAGACATAAAAAATAATAATTAAAAAGAGAGAAAAGACAAAAAAGAGAAGACATAAAAATGGTTTTCATAACTATGAAGTGAATTCAAATGCATCTATGTAGCCAATGACCTCTAATGACTATCACATTTCACCTCCTTTTTCTACACAAGGGTAAGCAAAATTTTCTATGCATCATCACAAATGATGAGCCAACACCAGTCTAACACCATTTGCTCAATTGTAAGGGGTAAGAATGGTGACTTATCATCAACAAATTTTTCTAAAAGTCAACTTTAGATGCAATGTCTCTAGCACTGTCTGAAGTAGAAAATCAACTTCGAGTGTAATGTCTCTAAGCACTCCCTAAATTAAGTTAACTTCAGATGCAGTGTCTCAAGCACTGTCTAAATCAAAAAGTCAACTTTAGTTCTAATATCTCTAGCACTAACCAATGCAAAAAACTAACTTTAGGTGCAATGTCAGTAGCACTACCCAAATCTAGGTGTAATGTCTCTAGTATTGCTTAAACCAAGTCAACTTCAGATGTAATGTCTCCAGCAATATCTGAAGGAAAAAATTAGCTTCAGGTGCAATGTCTTAAGCACTACTTGAACTAAGTCAACTTTAGATATAATGTCTCCAGCACTGTCTAAAGGAAAAAATAAACTTTGGGTGCAACTTCTTTAGCACTGCCCAAATCCCATCAACTTCAGGTGCAATGTCTCCAGCATTGCCTGAAGCAGAAAATCAACTTCGGGTGCAATGTCTCTAAGCACTACCTAGACCAAGTCAACTTTAAGTGCAATGTCTCCAAGCACTACCTGAATTAAGTTAACTTTAGATGCAATTTCTGAAAAAAAAAAATTCAACTTCTAGTGCAACATCCCTAACACTGCCCAAATCTAATTAACTTTGATTATAATGACTCTACTTCAAAACACCTATAAAAGGGTCACCCCATAAGGTATACATCTCTTTTTTTTTTAACATTGAGTCACCTCAAACACAATGTAGTAGCCTCCCTAAATTTAGGGGTAACTGAAGACATTGGGCTTTTAAGGCTCCCATGTTCGGATTGCTTAATGATGATGAAAGAATAAAAATTTTGATAAATAGGGATATTAACATCTAGTTCAAAGATCTAAAAATTATCTTTAAAACTTTTCCTTTAAGTCTTTGCTCGATACACAACACTTACACAAATGGGGGGTGCGGGGGGCAAAGCCCCCCATGGTATGGATTAAAAAAATAAAAAATTTTGGAAAATAATCATTTCCACAAGGAAAATGGTCGTTTTACGCGTAAAATGGCTATTTTTGCCAAAATGATCATATTAAAGGCAAAACGGCTATTTTACCCCCAAAATGGCCATTTTCACCTCCAAAGCGGCTATTTTTTACCTTAGGAATTGTGTATAAATATTGAAAGTGGATTTTCTAAAGGGAGAACTATTTATCGGTATTTATGCATCAAAAACTCAAAAAAGGCTTTCTAAACACCATTTTTTTTATTTCCTAGAGATTTTTGGCACATTTTTTCAATCTTCTCAAGATCTTTTCTAAAGGCAAATATACACGGTGGGTTAACAACCTTTCTCCTATTTCTTTTATTTTTCTTTCTTTCTCCTTTATCTACCCACCAGTTAGATATAATGATATATTATTTGTGCATTATTTTTGTTGTATTTATTTCATTTTATTTTTGTTTATCTTTCTATTTTACTTCACATACTAACATTTTAATTATATTGTGATGCAAGTTGTTCGATTTATTCGGACCTGATTATCTTTTCTTTTTTTGGTTTCATTAAACACCGGTGAAGTAGCCTTTTACCTTCCTTTTATTTTTTTTATTTCCTTTCTCTTTTCCTTTGTCTTTGCTCTTTTTTATTTTCTTTTGGTTATTCTCTTTATCATTGTTCATTTTATTATCTTGTATTTTAGGATATTTTAAATGTAGTTTTTATTTTTATTTTCATTTGGGTAGAATATATTTTAGGTAATTGCCATGTAATCTAATTTTATTTTTTATTTCCCTATATATTCTGTGAATGTTGTAATAAGCAAAAAATGATTTTTACACATTATAAAATTAATCAAAATCATTTTGTTCCTAATTAATTGGTGCTTTGTTAATAAAATGGGTTTTGATTTTTCTTAATAAAAGTCACGGTAGTAAGATTTGCTTTCTAAAATTGACATGCAAGAACTAAAGTTCTCAAAATAATCAATCACTCAATTTCATGTATGATATTTTAAACTTTAAGCACTTTATTTATTTTTTATAAATATGTTTTGTGATTCCTTCTACATGAATATGCAATTTATTTTAATCGTAAAACCCACTTGAGAAAAAGGATAATATTATAAATTCAAATTGAATTTTTATTTTAACTTGAGGTATAAATAAGAGTAAGGTTCTAAACCACTCTAGTTTTGGACCTACAAGGTATTTCCCAACTTTGGTTAGGTGGCAACTCCAACCTTGTGGTGCCTAACTCCCTCTTTCTAGGCTATTCAAATAAAAATAGTTTAAGATTCCTCTAATTTACTTCTTTTCTTTTAGGACTCAAGGAGTGAGATTTAGGTCAAGTCTTTGGCTGTTTTGGTTTGACTAGTCCTAGAAAGGAAGGGACATGAACACTTGCCATCTTGTATTAGAACATACCCTAACCTATTGTGAGATGCATCACTATAGATAGCAAAGTCCTTCCCTGACACTGGTTGTACAAGGGTAAGAAATTCTATCAACATAACTTTTAGCTCATCAAAACTCTCCTGACATCATTCATCCCATAATAACTTTACATCTTTCCTTAAAAATCAAGTTAAGGTACTACAATCAAGTAGAAAACCTTAACAAATCATCTATAATATCTGGCCATGCCATAAAAACTCTTGATCTTTATTGTGTTCTTGGGTGGCTTCCATTCTATAACAACTTGTATCATATTAGGACCCACTCAGATACCTTTTATAGAAGCTATTTGTCCTAAGAAAGACACCTCACCAAGCTAAAACTCTCACTTGTTAAGTTTAGCATGAAGCTTCTCATCTCTCATAACTTAAAGAACTATTCTTAAATGTTATTCATGTTCTTCCTTACTCTTCAAGTATACCAAGATATCATTTATGAAGACCACCACAAACTACTCTAGGAAAGGCTAAAAGACTCAATTCATGAGATCCATAAAGACTACAGGTGCATTGGTAAGCCCAAATGGCATTACCAAAAACTCATAATGGCCATAATGCGTCCTGAAAGTAGTCTTTGCCACATTTGCCTCTTTAACACTCAAATGATAATAATTAGACCTCAAATTGATCTTAGAAAACACCTTAGCTCCTCTAAGCTAATGAAGCAAATCATCTATCCTTGGTAGAGGATACTTGTTCTTAATGGTTACCTTGTTCAACTGTCAGTAGTCCACACTTAACAGAAGAGAACCATTATTCTTCTTAACAAATAAAACTAGAGCTCCTTAAGGTGATACACTTGGTTTTATAAAAACACTATCAATTAACTCTTACAACTAAACCTTTAATTCTTTTAACTCTATAGGAGCCATTCTGTATGGAGCTATAGATAATAGAGTAGTGTAAAACCTCTATACTGAACTCGAGTTTTCGTTCTAGTGGTAAACTAGGCAACTCTTTAGGAAAAACATTCACATACTTTGACACCATTAATATTGCACTAGCATCTAGCTTACCCTTGTTGACATCATAAAAATGTGCAAAGAAAGCCCAAAAACCCTTCTCAACATCTATCTAGCTGTAATGATTGATATCATATTAAAGAGAAAATTCATTCTCTAACCAACCACTATGATCTTCATCTCATTATTAGCCTTAAAAGATATCTACTTCTAACCATAATCCATGACCACTTGATACTTAGACAACCAATACATGCCCAAGATCAAGTCAAATTCATAGAAAGGTAGCTCAATGAGATTTGCTAAAAATTGATGTCCTTGTACTATCAAGGGACATTCTTTGTAGACTTTGTTCATAACTACATGCTGGCCTATAGGGTTGCTAACCATAAGCTCTATGTCAAGGTTTTTTTTGATGCTAACCCCCAATCTTATGCCCATGTAGTGCATATATATGAGTGTGTATATCTCATATTAATCAAAGCCAAAGTTAGAGAATCAACGAGAAGAAAGGTACCTGCTATCATGTCAAGCAAATTAATATCCTCTCTAGGTCTGATGCCGTATTAGCTGGCAATCACTCTAGTTTTAGCTCTGCTCTCAGCCCTGACTCTTTGAATACCAACTATCTTCTCACCTCAATCCCCTTTTGGTCCTCTAACTAATCCAAGTATAGATCCTTATCCACCCTTAAACTATTTTGAGCAGTCCCTGATGAAATGGCCTATTACACCACATCCATAATAGACTCTCGATCTTAATCTCCAACACTCTCTCTTATGTATCCTATGATAGTTTTGACACTTAGGGCACTAGGGCTCTGAGTTGTAGTCACTAGAGCATTAGTAACTTATGACTATTGCTATCTTATCTTAATCTGGGTTCCCTATCCTTGTCTCTGAGATTGACCTTACTTTTAGGTCTACTATGGTGCCCTTGACTGAGTCCTTTTGAAGTTTTTATCTAAATACTAGGCTTCACTAACTAATCCCTAACCATATAATCTCTTCTTCTTATAGAATTCTCTTTTCTCCTTTTATACTTCTTCTACCACAAGGCAAGCCGATACCAATGTAGAGAAGTGTCGAATCTTCATAAGAGTTGTATTTACCTTGATCTTTATATTGAGCTCCTTTTTAAATCTTTTGCATCTATCGACCTCTGTTTAAACCATGTCTTTGGCATATCTACTTAACATGGTGAAATCCTTCTCATACTCAGGCATCAACCTCTATCCCTATTTAAGGTCAGCAAACTCTTATATTTTGGCTTCCAAAAACTTTTCAAATATATACTTCTTCTAAAACTCCTCTAAAAAGTAATCCCATGTCAAGTTAGCCTCATTCTTATGTTTTGTCAAAGATTCCTACCACTTGAAAGCTTCCTCTTGCAATGAAGATGTGGCATAAATAACTTTCTCTTATGATGTGCACTTAAGCAGCTACGTGATTCTAGTGGTTTTATCTAACTAGTACCCTACTGCACTTGCATCAATAATACCTCTACCCTTGAAATCTTTAACTCTCATCTTCTTAATTCTCTCAAGATATGTCTTTTAGAGAGCATGTGGTAATGGTGATGGCTACGAAACTGGGGGAGTCAGTGGATGTGCTACCCCTATAGCCTACCTTAGGAAATCCAACATCTTTCTCAGAAATATTAGTGGTACTTATGATGCTGAGGATGCTTACTTAGCATCACTTCTTAAAACAGACACAACTCTAGTAGTTCCTTACCTAACCATAGTCGGAGTGTAATGCTTGTGAATCTTAGATTCTTGAATAATACTCTTGAGGTATGAATCATGTCTCCTGAGATGTTAGGGCACCTTATAATGGCTAGAAGGGGGAGTACTAGTCATAAAATTTTGACGAGCTTAAAAATGAAGAAAATGAAATAATTAAAAATTTTAACAAAACCAATAAATAATTTTAGACTAAGTACTAGTGAATAGTGACCTTAGTTGGAATTATGCTAGGACAACTTCAAGATGTGCCCTAATAGACTTGAAAATAGCATAATCTAAATGTCAAAAATTCCAATAAATCTATTAGTGAAGGAATTTTAATTTTCTAAGGTCATTAGATATTTATTTGGAATTTCTTAATTATATGAGTTAATAGTAACCTTAGTTTCCTTTAAAGTTTAGTCTTGAGATTTTACAGAGCCTTTAATAGGCATTATCTAAAAATTTTTGCACTGAGAACATGATTTTAGAGGTCTTGAAAAATTATTTTGAATTTATGAAGTTTAAAAAAAATTGAATTAAAACGGATCGTCGAAACAACATGTGGCACGATCAAGGCTATCCACCTTTTTAATATAAAAGAGTGGGATATATGTGGGGGTCCCACATATGGCAAACACCTTTCCTCCCCCTTTCTTACTCCTTTAGCCAATGTTATAGCCCTTCTCTCTCCTATCTCTATTTTTCTTCTCTCTTTCCCTTAAATCAAGCTTAAACCTACTAAAATTTATATGTTTTTTTGCCTTTACAACCTCTTGAAGCCCCTCCCACTGATAGCATTTAGAAATAGAGGCTAGAATTTGTGTTATAAACACTTAGTGAATAGTGCTAAAATCTTATGTAAGTGATTTTATTCCAATTTTTATTTTTGTGTTAGGTAGTCCGTAGTGAGCTATGATTAACCATGCAATTAGTTTTCAATTTATAGTTATGTAAGATTTTTTTTTAGAAATTTTTAAACCTTAAGTTAGTGTATATTCATAGGAAAAGAAGAAAGGATTGTAGAGGAAAGGCAAGGCAAAGCTTAAAGTGGTGAATTAGGGTGTTTTAACACCCTAGGTATGTGGATTTAATGTACTATGTGTGAGTGATTATGTGAAGACATCCTTTTATGGGTGAAAGTGTGTATGAAAATGCCATTGAGTGTGTATGTGTGAGTTAGTATACAATGTATGTATAATTATGTTAAGGTGATAATAACGAGCTTATGTGTGTGGCAAATGCATGAGAAATACATGTGTACATATGTATTTGAAGTGTGGCTAAGTGGTGGATGAAAGAGGAATATGGTTATCTATGGGAAATTAGGATAGAAATGTAATATAATTAGGCTAAAAAGTGAATACAAATTATGATTGTGATATGAGATTGGTAAGAAATGGTTTGGTAGTGTTTGATCATGGCATGGCCATGAGGGGTGTCAATGGCAATGAACATAAACTATTATTGTAATTATGTAATTATTTAACTTAATGAGTGCAATATGATTGAATGGAATATTAAGTGATAATGGTGACAAATTATTGTGTTTGTGTAAGTGAACTTGATGCAATTTGGAATGGAAAAGATAGAACCATTGCTCAAGATTATGTGCCCACAAAAATGACCAAATGAATAGTGATGATGGTTAAAATATATCGTAATAGTTGGTTATATAACAATGCATATGTGCATGTAAATGGCATGACAACACATAATGATATGACCATAAGTTAAATAACCTCTAACTAGGAATGTGGAATGATAATTAGAGTTAGCCCATATCAGTTAGAACCATTAGATAGGTTAACTAGTCAATTAGGGAATTAGTAGATGTTACTGGTTTTAGTCCTCCTAGGCCATTATCTGTGTACTTAATATCATGGGTGTAGACATTGAGGTTCTGATAAAAAGCCCTATACACCCAGGTACTGGGAGATCTATAAGGGCTAATCCTTACTTACCCATATTGTTATGGATTTGGGTGGTCCCACAGGGTTTATCCCTATTATCCACTGAAATTGATATGATGATTAGGATTCAGGAGGTTCTATAGGGTTGATATTTGCTATTGCTACTATTGGGAGGTTTATTTGTGAGATTCGTATGAACTGATCCCTGCTATCTGGTAGAGTTAGGTAGATATAGCTACTAAGGTTTAAAATATGGTCCACTACTTAACCTATATCCCACTATCTAGTGTTTTATGTGTAGTTTTTCTAGTATAGGCCTTAAATAGACTAGAAGAGATAACCACATATAATATAAAATTCATAATTTCATGACTTAAATAGCATAATAAATAATATGGAAATAGAGTTTAAGTAATTTGATTAAGACACGAAGCAAATTGAACAATACTTAAAAGGACTATTGAATGGATGACTAAAACACAATTAAATGAACTTGTATGATTACAGAAGTTGCATGATATGTGCTTATTGCATGATTGTTTGTTTTGACATATATGTTACATTAAATTCACTATTGAGTTTATACTCAGTGTATCAGTGTTTTGATACATAGGTAGGAGATTCTAGGGCACTGCTCAGCCTTTATATTCGCAGTGTAGCTAACGAGCTTATGAAGGAAATATATTTTTACATCTTTTGTAAGTGTGTAGATAAACATACACTCATGTACGTAGGGTTTTTAGGCCCAGGATAGTAATATGGTTAGAAATGTATTTTTGATACATTATGGCCTGTAATTAACAAAATAGTGTTGTAAATGATCATGTGTGTGTGTGTGTGTGTGTGTGTGTGTGTGTATATATATATATATCTATGTGTGTGTGTGTGTGTGTATGTGTGTGTGTGTGTGTGTGTGTGTGTGCCTTTGAATGATGTGGGTCTAAGACCCTATCTATGTTTTGATTGTGTGTGATTTGAATGAATAAATAGGAGGACTAGATGGGTCTAAAAGATGGATGGTACATTGATGATTAATGTAAAAGTGCTTTTAAAAAGGTTTAAATTTTTTGTTTTTCACCCAAATAGCCTTATGCTAACAAAAGTTTTGTGAATTAGATTACTATCAAATAAAATGGTCATATCAATTAATTACAATCAAAATATAGGCAATATAAGGTAACAATAGTTAAATAACTTGAAACCCTAAATCGAGTAGTTGGATGTATAAGTGTTAAATGAGTGACAAGTGAGGTAGATTCATAATAGGTGACCTTTGCAAAGTAGCATCTTTTATCAGATTCAACCAAGGATCGAGTGAGGGGGGTTACATTTAGTGATATCAGAGTAGGTTTAGGCGTTCCTAGGCATAGTTTGTATAAGTGCCATGGTCTAGGGTTTTGTGCTTAATAAAGCTATATTTTATGAGGCTAATTATCTGTTCTTTTGTAATAAAGCATGATATATGAGTGGACCCTATAAAAATAGGGGGAAAAGGTTGGAAGCCATACTTTGACAACCATACATGGACTAGAGGTGAGTGTAGCTACCCTAGTGTTGAGTGATACAGCATGTCAGGCATAGGCACAAGCATATAACTCACCAGCATTGCTACAGTAGATTATGGATTTGTTAAGGCATGCTACTATAGATGCTACTCGACCATTATCACTAGTCCTAGCATAACCCCTATAGCCTACTGCATTATAGAAAACTTATCTAGAAAGGGTAAAGAAGATGGGGGCCTTAGATTTTATAGGAATAATTGAGGATAATGCTGTTAAGGCTAAATACTGGTTGGATTGGATTATCAGAATTTTGCAGTGTAGCCTAGAGGAGAATTTGAAATGTGCCACGTCACCCCTTTAAGAAAAAGCTTTTCACTAGTAGAACACCACACGAAAGAGGAAAGCTACTGTAGATCATACGTATGATTTCTTCCTCTAGGAGTTTAGCAAAAGATACATATCAAAGATCTACTTGGACAAGAAAAGGTAGGAGTTCTTAGACTTGAAGCAAGGGCGTAGGTCTATGTTAGAATATGAGAAAGACTTTGCCCATTTGAGTAGATATGTAGAGGAGTTAGGTCATATTAAAGAAGAACAGTGTAAGATGTTTAAAAAAGGCCTTAATATAGAGCAGCGAATGTAGATATCTACCATATGGATTTAAGGATTCTCCTCTTTAGTGTCAATAGTATGTGCTATGGAGGAGATAGTGAAAGAGAAGAGGGAAATCTTCTAGAATAAGTGGCCTTTTTCTATTGGATATACTAGCTCAGCCCCTAAAATAGGTAAAAAGCAGAAGAACTCTCAAGCTCCAGAGCAATCCTAGAGATGGGGCTAGACACAGAGGTCAAGTCAAGCATCTCAATCCAGGATTTGACCTCCATAGCAGACCATTAGTGCCCTAGCATCTGTGGTGAGTAGTGCACCTCCAATGTGCAGGACATGTAATAAGAAACATTAGAGACCATGTTGGTAGATAAGGTAGGGAGAATGCTTTATTTGTGGATCCAAATAGCATTACTAAAAGGATTGTCCCAAGAG
Source organism: Hura crepitans (assembly GCA_948208565.1). NCBI lineage: Eukaryota > Viridiplantae > Streptophyta > Magnoliopsida > Malpighiales > Euphorbiaceae > Hura > Hura crepitans. The sequence goes on from CANXYI010588658.1 coordinate 12,975, forward strand.
ATAGGTAAAGGTTGCTACCCAGTTTTAAGCTTCTTCTCCAACACCTAGTAAAGGTTAAAAGAAGAACAAGGATGAGAAGCTAGGTGCCAATTAGAGGATAAGGTCAAAAGCTCAAGCACTAGCTTGCCAGTATGACATCCAAGCACATGAGGAGGCTAAAGCACCCAACATTATTGCTAGTACCTTCTCTTTATTTTATGCACCTATCTTAGCATTAATAGATCAAAGATCTACACATTCGTACATATGTAGCACACAAGTATGGAATAGGGGCTTAAAACCTGATCTCATGGATATAAACATCCTGGTTAACAACTCGATTAGGCAGAATGTGGTTATCAACAGGATCTATAGAATTTGTCCTTCAGTAGTTCCAGAACAAGTGTTCCCAGCTGATCTTATTGAGCTTCCCTTCAATGAATTCAACATTATGCTTGGTATGGACTAGTTGTCTAAGCATCGAGCAGTGGTTGATTGTGAGCAAAAGAGACTTACCCTTAGAATAGTTGAGGGACATAAGGTAATAGTAGCTGGTGAGCAAAATTCCATATCTAATCTTATCTCAGTTGCAACAGCTAGACAACTCATTTTAAAGGGATGTGAAGCTTACCTAGCCTATGTGGTTGACAGAAACAACATAAAACTAAGCCTTAACTAGATACTAGTGGTGTCAGAATTTCTTGATCTATTTTTAGATTAACTACCAAGATTCCTACCACATTGAGAACTTGATTTTGAAATTGAGGTGTATCCTAGTACTACTCTTATATCAATTACCCAGTACTAGATGGCACAAGTAGAATTAAAAGATATAATGGTGCAACTGCATGAATTATTAGATAAAGGCTTCATTAGGCTGAGCACTAGTGCTCTTTGTGAAAAAGAAAGATGGGTCATTGTGGTTGTGCATTGATTATAGGTAGCTAAACAATGTGACAGTCAAAAACAAATACCCATTTCCAAGAATTAATGATCTCTTTGACCAACTTTAAGGTGCTAGTGTATTTTCTAAGATTGATCTAAGATCAGGGCATCACCTATTGAGAATCAAGGAATATGACATCCTGAAGACTACTTTTCACGCAAAATATAAGCATTATGAGTTCTTTTTAATGCCATTTAGGCTTACTAATGCCTTTGTAGCTTTCATGGACCTTATAAACATTATTTTCAACCCCTACTTTGACCAATTTGTCATAATCTTTATTGATGACATTCTGATGTACACCAATAACATAGAAGAACATGAGCAACATTTAAGGTTCATGTTGCAAACCTTGAGAGAGAAGCAACTCTATGCTAAGCTCAGCAAACGTGAATTCTGGCTGAATGAAGTAGCCTTGTTGGGCCACATAGCTTTAGCATATGGCATCAGGGTTGATCCAAATAAACTTAAAGTTGTATTAGAATGGAAACCTTCTAGGAATCTTACTGAAATCTGAAGCTTTCTAAGATTGGTGAGTTATTACAGAAGGTTTGTAAAGGGTTTATCAATGATGGTACCTCTATTAACTCGACTATTGCAGAAAGATGTAAGGTTCATATGGGTTGATAAATACCAAGCAAGCTTTGACAAATTGAAAGTGATGTCAATTAAAGCTCCAATTCTCATCTAACTTGAGCAAGGAAAGGATTTTATGGTTTATAGTGATGCTTCATATAATGAACTTAGATGTGTTTTGATGAAAGATGGAAAAGTGGTAGCTTATGCTTTAAGGCAACTAAAGCCACATGAATGAAACTACCCAACACATGATATAGAATTACCTGCCATTATATTTTTATTGAAAGTGTGGAGACACTACTTATATGGTGAAAAATGTTACATTTGTACTAAGGATAAGAGTTTAAAATACCTCCCCACCCAAAAAGTGTTGAACTTAAGTTAGTGATATTAGATGGAACTGATAAAAGACTATGACTGTCTAATTAATTATCACCCAGGAAAAGCTAACATACTGACAGGCACCTTGAGTCAAAATTTTATAGCAACTATGAAAGCTATGAATGCCAGGATGAAGTATACTAATAGTGATGCAATTCTAGCTGAACTATAGGTGAAACCTAACTTTAAGTAATAGGTGAAAGAGACACAAGTGCAAGATGACCATCTTATGCATATAATTAGTGCAATCAATAAGTGGAAGACCATAAAGTTTGAAATCAAAGCAGATGGATACTTATACTTCCATGACAGGTTTTGCGTACCTAAGGTACAGTAAGTGAGAACATAGATCTTAAGGGAAGCACATGATACCCCATATTCCATGCATCCAAAGAAGCACGAAGATGTATCATGACCTAAAATCTCACTATTAATGGCTAAGAATGAAATGAGATGTGGCAGATTATATGGCTTGATACTTGACATGTCAATAGGTGAAAGTAGAGCATTAAGTCCCTTCTAGATTACTGCACCTAATAACAATTCTAGAATGAAAGTAGGAAAAGTTTACCATGGATTTTGTTATAAGGTTATCAATGACTAAAAGTAAATGTGATGTAGTTTGGGTGATCATGGATAAGTTAACCAAGATAGCCTACTTTTATTTAGGTCAGAATGGATCACTCCTTAGAAAGGTTAGCACAATTATATATAGATGAAATCATAAGATTATGCGGAGTGCTAATTGCCATCATCTCTTATTGAGACCCTTGATTTACTTTCAGGCTTTAAAAGAAGTTACAAGAGGCTTTGAGTACTCATTTGACTTTTAGTATGTCTCTCTATCCATAGATAGTTAGGTAGTCAGAACGGGTGATACAAGTGTTGGAGGATATGCTATGTAGCAATTTCATTAAATTTAAAGGGAGCTGGGACTAATACTTATCATTGGTTGAATTTGCCTACAATAATAGTTATCAAGCTAGCTTAGGCATGGGTCTTTATGATGCATTGTATGGCAGAAAGTGTAGAACTCCACTTTGTTAGAGTGAAGCAGGTGAAAGTAAGCATATTGGACCTGATTTTATAAAGGATGCTATAGAAAATGTCAGAGTCATTAAGGAAAGGTTAAAGGTTGCTGCAAATTGACAAAAGTTATATGCTGACTGAAGAAGAAGAATATTGAATATGAAGTGAGTGAAATGTGTTCCTAAAGGTATCACCATTAAAAAAGATGCTTCACTTTGGCAAGAAAGGAAACTGAGTTCGAGATTCATCGGTCCATACAAGATCATAAAATGTGTGGGACTAGTGGCTTATTGGCTAACCTTGCTATCAAAATTGTAGTAGATCCATGACATGTTCCATATCACAATGTTGAGGTAGTAGTAGTATGATCCTTCACATGTAATACCTGTAGAGGAGATTCAAGTGTAGCTAGACTTGACTTATGAAGAAGAGCCAGTATAAATATTGGCCAAAGAAGTCAAATACCACTAGTAAAGGTATTGTGGAAGCACTATAAAACAAAGAAAGCTACTTAGGAAATTAAGGAGCAGATGAAAGCTTAGTATCCATACCTATTCTTGTCAAGCAATTTTAAGGATGAAATTTTCTTAAAAGGGGATAGATTGTAACATTGGCAAACTTTAGTTTCATGAGTAGTACTCTTGAGGTATGAATAATGTCTCCCAAGATGTCGAGGCACCTTATGATGGCCAACAAGGGGAGTACTAGTAATAAAACTTTGATTGGCCTAAAAATGATGAAATGGAACAATTAAAACTTTTAGCAGAACGAATAAATCAGTTTAGATTAAGAACTAGTGAATAGTAAACTTAGTTGGAATTATGCTTGAACAGCTTTGAGATGTGCCTGGATGGACTTGAAAATATCATACCTTGAATATCAAAAATTCCAATGAATTTATTGGTGAAGGAATATTAATTTTTTGAGGTTATTTAATATTTATTTAGAATTTCTTAATTATGTGAATGAATAGTAACTTTAATTTACTTTAGAGTTTTGACTCGAGATTTTTTGAGGCCTTTAATAGGCATTATCAAGAATTTTTTGGCACTGAGAACATGATTTTTGGAGGTTTTGAAAAATTATTTTGAATTTCTAAATTTAAAAAAAGGATATAGACCATCGGATTGACATATGGCACGATTTTGATCGTCCACCTATTTAATATAAAAGGATGGAACACATGTAGG
>CANXYI010588663.1:0-17345 GCA_948208565.1 Hura crepitans
AGACATATAGAAGTGATAAGAAATAGATATATGGCATATGAAAGATGAGAAAATGTGAAAAGAATGAGGTTTGGGAAATGGTTCCGATGAATAGTGACACTAGACCGTGAATAATGCATCTCAGGCCTAAATGAAATCGACCCCTACTAGGTGGTAGGACAAATTATAAGATAAATTATGATGTAATTTGAGAGCCAAATGAGGTTATATAGGAGGTTAAAAATAAAAAATGAAACCTATAATATGGTCAAAAATAAATAGTAAACTATTTAGAGCTGAATCAAAAATTTAAAATATGTACTCAAAAAATTCCAAAATTGGCACATCATGATACTAAAATAATTAGAGAAATATGAAAATAATGGTGTCATAATTTATTTACCAGTGGAACCATTAAAAATATTAGCTAAATTAAAAAGAGATAATGATAAAATAATTAGATAAACATGACATGATATTATTGTAATAAGAGATTATGGGCCTTGGATGTAATAGTACATGAGAGATCCTAGCCATTCAAATTCTAAATGAATTAATAAAATTATAAATGAAATTAAATTTAGATTACATATGGCATAAATCCCACAGTTGATTAAATTAATAAGAATAAATCTTAACCATTAATTTGTAAATATAAATAGGGAAATTCAACATGAAAATAAGAAAAGAAATAACCATTTCCTCCTTATGGTGACTGAAACCTCTTGACTTCTACTTCTCTAATATTTCTTCTTCAAGTAGCTAAATAAAATCCTAAATTCTTACCCTAAACTAAAGCCTACACTAAACACATCAAAGTCTGATACAAATTTGGAGAGAGCTTGAGAATTAGAGAAAAGAAAGAATAAGAGTTGTAAAATAGAGAGTCTACATGTGAAATAGGTAAGCTTCTCTTGAACTGAATTATGTTAATAGCTTATATAGATTCCCAATTATATAGTTATTTAGTTAATTATGGAATTTATATGATAATTGACTTTAATTTATTTCTAAAGAACAAGAGATGGAGGAAAGGAAAATAAATCAGGAAAAAGAGAGTTGAAGGGCATATAAGTGAAATTTGACAAAGGAATTCAAGTTTAATAGAGAGAGGAAGCTTAATAGGTAAGTGTATTCATTAATTATAAATTATTATAATTTTTTAGGCACTATGGAATCTATTTAATTGAGTTGAATTGGTTATTTAGTTGAAGTTAATATATGGAATTGTAATTATAGACTCAGAAATTAAATTAGAATATTTAAAATCATATAATCTTACATGATATATGAATTACACCTTATATGTATAATATGTAAAATGCTGAAATCTTATTATGTGAGTGATTTAAGTAATCTAATATTTTAGAGATGTAATTAGAGTTAGTTATTTGATGTAGATAGATTAAAAGCATGAAAGTCAATATTGAATTTTAAATACTATTTTGGCTGAAATTAACAAAAGAAAGGAAAAAGGGTGAATAAATGTTAATTAGAAAAACTAAATGAGTTAATTGATGTTGTAGTGGATAAGAACATATGGAAAAAAAATCTTAAATTAGAGAATTAAAATAATTGCTTAAGGATAACATGTTGGATCAAAACGGGATGTTCAGAAGTATTAAGGTATGTGGTAATACAATTGAAAGTTTATAATGTTATTATGTTTAAATAAATATAAGGAAATGGAATTGAGTACAAATTATACATTTATAGGTAAACTTTATTCTATAGCCAAATGCAATAATGCATATATAAAAGTATTTATATCATAAAATGCTTATCTTTAAAATAGAATAAAGAGGTGAACAATAGAGAATTTAAATATTAAAAGAAAAATATGAAGATATACAAATTATTTAACATGATTAAGTTGGCAATGAGTATTAAGTTGTAAAATGAAACCATAAATTAAATTTAAAAGAATAATACTCTTAGAATCTACTTGCTTACATCATGTAATGAAAAGAAATAAAGAGAGAGAGAGAGAGAGAGAGAGAGAGTTAGTATTTCATATAATCATATAATTGCTATGATAAAATAATGGAAAAATGAGTAGAATTGGTAGATAGTCTCATTAACTAAACTTGAGGAAAGAATATTAGAGAGAATAACATAATGAGAATTATAAGTGAAGTATAAACTTACTAAATGGCCAAAACACATATAGGCCAAAGATTTATGGGCATGTCAAAGGTATAGGTAGATAATAAAATTAATTATAAAGCTCATGAAAATAAATAACCAAATATAGATAATTAGATACTTAAAATAGATACACTTGAATTTCAAAAAGAAAATTTATATAAACATAGGCATAGATGAATATATGTATATGATAAGTAAAGAAATAATTATTGAATTAGTGAAACTATAGAATAATTATAGTGCAATATAATTTTATAATTTAAAGTAAAGAAATAAAAGCTACAAAATAATAGAGATAATAATAGAAGGTTAAGGAAGGACTGGTAAATAGGAAAGTTAAAGAAGCTAAAGGTAAATCATTAGAAAGAATTAAGTAGGAATAATAAGTCTTTAAATGGTATAAAGAAAATAAACTCTAAGTGTAAGGTAAAAAGGGACTCTTAAAAGCAATACAAGAAATTTAGTGACACTAAAACATAGAACAAGTAAAATAGTATATGTGTGAATAAGAACATATTCAATAGAATATGTAGATGACTGAACGTAACATAAGTGTTGTATTATAGAATAATATTGCTATGGAGTTTCATGTTATTTACCAGGGATGAGAGTAGTTAGTGTATGGAGTTGCCACCTGGCTCCACACTAGGACCACTGATCTTTTATCCAGAAAGGGTTTAAAATGAGATCTTATTTATGCCCTTATAATATACCTTCCTTTATATTCTAACATTTATCAATCTCGTATCATGTAAGCAAGCAATTATATAAAGCATTTATCTCATCTTTTCACTTAGAGAGAATAAATTGCAATATTGAGAATATACAATAAGCATAAGTGTATATTGGCATCCATAAATTGAGTCATCGTTATTAGTTATTTAACCTGACAATTAACCGTATTTCCATAGGAATTGGTGATAACTGCCCAACTCCCATCTCTAGGAGATTGGCTTTTATTAAAATGCATTTTTATGTGACTTTTATTGAGGAAAACTCAAAACCATTTTATTAAGAAAACACCAATTAATTATGTAGAAAACTATTTTTTGTGAGGTTAGGCTTTTGGTGTGTAAAACACATTATTAATCTACCTATTATAACCTAAAATAATCAAGAGAATAGAAAGGTACAAAACCAAATGAACAAATAAAGAGTAAGCCATTTAGTCCCATTCAGCATCACTTAGTCTATACAGACTCGTTACGACTTTAGTCTATGTCCTTATAGACTAGGACATAGCATGGTTAATATATCTATCTAGACCTCTAATTTAGCCAGTATAGTTAGTTGCAAACAACTCAAAGAAATTAGTCAGAAATAATAAATAATGCTCCATGAGGACCTAAAGAAAGGATACACTCACCACAAGTAATTTGGTATAAAAAATATGGATCAATCATGATGCATACCTAAAGAAAATTATTACCAGGAAAACTATAGATTTATTGATCTCAGAGAACATATAAACCTACATGTGTATTTACAAGGACTGAGATTGTAAACAAATGTTCATATGGACTACAGTCTTTATGAGAGAGAGTTTGTGTAGATTGCAAAATAGCATGAATACACATAAAGCATGATTATCCGTACAGCCTTTATTCCTTGTAAAAGGGAGTTTGTGCATACTACAAGATAGAGCAAATATATATAGAGTAGAATCATCTGTACAGAATATGATCCTTGTGAAAGGGAGTCCGTATAAACCATATATTAGTTTCATCATACCAATGATATTCACACTATAGAGAGTAATAATCATGTGATAATAACAATATATAGGCACATTAATATGGCAAATATAACATACAATGCATAAAAGATGATTAAAATAATGTTGGATAATAGTCTGCATAGATGTCAGGTTAAATGCATATCAACATATTTAGTCCGTGCGAACATGAATATGCCTTAAGCTAAGTCTGTGTGTTTAAAATTATAACCATAGAATAATCATAGCATACAGACAATTAGTCATACATAATAAAATAGATCAAAACAATAGCTTACTTCTATGATCAATATAAACATTACATGGAATCACCTCACATGTGATCAATCACAGGTCTATACAAACGGTACGAATGCATGCTATATGTATAGTAGGAGGCCTTAAATCCAACCTTGTGAATGAGCTCTTAAGCAAAAACACAAGATATAGGGTATTAGAAAGAATTATATTTTTAGTGCAGGCTAAAAGTCTAATAGTATGAATCCTGTGTTAGAGTCCTCTCCTGAACTCTTAAAATTATAGGGGTTTCAACTTTCAAATTGCCTCCCCTTTCTCATACTTAATAGGGGTATTTATAGGTTAAGGGTATAGCTCTCCCATCTAAAAGAGGTAGAATCCTTATAGGATTGGGAGACAAAATCTGTATAGGAAGCTCCTATTTTTGGAAGCTTTCCATCGGCAAGTCTATACGAACTTAGTTTACTTAGTCTGTGTAGACCTAAGTTATGGGTTCTCCTACCAGTCTATGGGCTTAGGGCCTAGTTTTGGGATGAGTCTACTATAGTTTATATGGATGTGGGCTTTAGCTTTTCTGTGCAGATCTTAGGCTTTAGGCATAACTGTTCTAGGCTCGATCTATTTAAGTCCGTGCAGATATAGGTTTTGCCTTGTCTAGGCAGACCTCAGGCCGTGGGCTCTAATATTCTAGGCCTAGTCTTTATTAATCAGTGCAGGCCTTATGGCATTAAGTCTGGGCAGACTTACACCAGGTTAGTCTATACGGACTAGGGTTCTAGGTTCTTTGCCTTGTTGCTTGAGCCTATCTCTAGTTATCATCATAAGTCTAAATGTAGGGCATCTACAATGATAAAAACTTATAAGCAAGTAAAATTGGAAGATAGTATACTTGACTTATAATATGTATGAAGTATAAGGTACTTAAATAGACTTATGAGTTTTATTATGTGAATTTATTTTCTTTCTTTCTAAGCATGTTAAATATGCTTAGTGGCTGATAGAATTAATAAAACTACATATAGAATATGAATTTAACTGAGCTAATGGGACATCATGAGATGAGAGAGTATTGAACTACTATGAATTATCATGGTTTTATAAAAATTTATTTCGTTAATAAAATTACAAAGAAATACAAGCACATATAAAACCCTGATATCCTACATAGTATATATAGCCCAGGATAGGTTTACTAGTCAACTAAGGATCCACCATTATAGCCGCAGCCCACTGTATAATGCTTCAATGCTTATCTTATCTCACCCTCAAGTGCTCACCATGTAGCACTTTGGTGCCTACCATTACTCAAGGAGAGTGCTATTCCCCATATTTGTTATTTGGGCATACTATGCCATATTTATTATTTGGACACTTCGGCGTCATATCATTATCTAGTTCATTATCCTAGTATAGATAACTATAATGGGATTATCAGGGAAAAAAGTAATATAAAAAGGATATAAGAAAATTAATAAAGGTTATAAGAATAATAAATCATATAGATTGACAAATTAAAAAAAAAAGAACCTCAGTATTTAAAAGTGATATTCATAGAACATAGAATAATACCATCATAGTGAAAAGAAAAAGAACCTATATGTGAAATCATAGAGTTAATAACATAATCAAGATATCAGAGTAAAACTTTAAAGGAATAAAGTTATAAATAACAAATAAATGATAAGATCATTATATAGCTCATTACAGATGAAATTAATTAATGACTATTCATAGACATATATATAAATAACAAAAAGAAATTTAAAACACAATAATATAAATGTAATATAAATATCTATAAAATTAACATAGAATCATAAAAGTGATATGAGCAATGAAAGTCAAAGAAAGAATAGAAAGTGCTAAGTGTAAATTAATAAAGGATAATATGCAATAAATGCTTAATAGGTAATTGTATAAAATTCCTATAGAATGTCATAGAGAGCACATATAAGGAAAGAAATGATTAAATAAAATCTTAAACATAGGAAATACAATAAAAGACACATATATATGGTAATTGTTCATAGTATAGATATACATCACCATTAATACATGTAAAGTAAATAAGAAATCAATAATAAATAAACATACTTATCTAAACTGGATAATTAAATTATAGCATATGTAAATGATGAACATTAATGATCAAAGCACTTACAATTAAGAGAAATTCAACTGAAAAAAAGGCTAGTCATAAAAGACTTAAATAGTTAGAGAGTGTCATGAGCAAAATCATAGTGTAAGTCATACATAAGGAAATCAACAAAGTAAAATAAAGAGTAGAATATATGTCAATAACCAAACTGTAATCAAAATTGATAATCATAATATAAATTAGAGATAATATAATTCATTATGAGACTAGTAAAGAATCATTCAAGTAACAGATAATTAAATGAAACTATAAAGAAAGAGGAATAGTAATAAGTAAACAAAATCCTATAAATAGGCAATAAAACTCATTAAAAGACAATGGTAAGGACATGGTGTATAGAATACAATTAAATAAATGATAAATAATCATGAACGTAGTTTGGTTTATTAAATGTAAATATAAATCGTATAGTAGCATAAATCATAATTAGTGAATACACCATTGAGCAATCTTGCTTAGCATATCAACTTCCTATTAATGCATAGGTTGAGGATTAGGTTAGGCAAAGTAACGGATCAAATCCTAGCAATGATAGGAGTTTATGTGATAGACGTACAGGTAAGGGAAGTTCACCATAAACATTCTTGCTTGGTGATGTGTGTGCATCTATAGCTGTGTAATATTTTATAAAGCATTGAAATGTAAATAGTAGTTTCAGATTTATTTTTATTGAATAGAGATTGTATGTAGAAGTTATAATAAATGAAATTAAATGTTATAGATATTTTCTTGATATACACATGTATGTGCTAGAAATGTGAAAGTAATGAATATAGGTGATGCATACTAATAATAGGTAAAGTTAAAACAGGAAAATTATGTTAATAACCAAATAGAGAATAAAAAAGAAATGGTAAATGAATAATAATCAAATCGACAATGTGAAATCCTATACCTAAATTGGTTTATTGGTTGGGTATAAGGATGTTATAGTTTACTAGGACAATTATTATTTCCACTTTATCATTGACAATTAAGCATTTTTTCAAACTTGTGATATCATGCAATTCCATTTCTATTTGATTACTCAAGCATACTCTCTTCATGCATTAATACATATTGTAACTATAATAAAACATTTACATCACATTTTTCATAAAGGGAGAACTTACCCCATTCATTTGTAAAAGTTCATGCCATAAGCATAGATTTCATATCGTAACATATTTTAAATGACTATAATACCAAATGCTCAACTGCTTGCATTTTACCATGTAAAGTACCCATACTTGTTACAAATAACACTTATACATAGTTCATAATTTATGGACCTTTTAAGTATTTAACATATCATTATTCATGCATGTAATTTGGCCTTATTACCTTTTTTATAATTCAAACTCTATTTCTAAGCACACATTATCATGCATAACATTTCTTTCTAACTACCAGACAAAACTTACATTCTTAAAGCATATAGGTAACTATGAAAATCATTAATTCTTAAAACATAATGTTTTAGCTTAACATACATGTGAGACCAAATTATGCTTAAATTTCTTTACATTGTAATATGAATACCACTTATATTATATCAGAACTACTTAAAAATGCCTTTTCTACTTTCATATACCATAAAGCAATGATTCTTATACAATGGCAGTATTATTGTTTTAAATATTTACATTTCATGTAAGGCATTTCATTTGCTCATAGAACATATATACCCATAACTATTTAAAAGTTATGAACCATAAATCCATAACTCATTATCTCTATACATTCTAAGTCACTCTTAACCCATTATTTTTCCACAACTCAACCTATATACATACATATGATATTCGGCCATCATTATAAGGCAAATAACCATATCTAGAACTCTATATATGATCATGTATATACTTATATATGCATACATATGACATTCATATGTTCTAATTAAAGAAATCACTTAATTTCTTTAAGTGGCAACTTTTGACCATAATAAATAATTTGCCAACCCATAATTTTAGTTTATAAAACAACTCATTATTATGCATTATTTTCATTTGTAAGCATATATCCTGGCTGAACACAAGAAATTCAAGATCAACCATGAAATTCCAATCACACCTAATTCAGCTTACATGATAACACACTCACAAATTCTTTTTTATGCAATTAAACGTACATCTATGCCTTTATTTAGTATACCAATTAATTCTTTAAATCAATTATCCCACACTATGCCTAAATCAAAAACCTTAATTTTTATGTAATAAACATAATTGAGGAAATCCACAATAGAGAGCACTTACTCAAAATCTCATTTTCCATTCCATTTATGTGTTTTTACTTATATAAGCACATTTCTTATACAAATACATGGAAAATTCGAAGCAACATTCTAATCCCCTAATGTATACCATTTGGCCACTAATAGAAACAAAAAAGAGAGTAATATTTTCTATAATTTCAAGCCATAATCATACTTTCTAAATACCAATTGCAAACTATTCCAATTTCCATATTCCTCACCCTTTCAGCTAATAGGAAAATTCATTCTTAAATTAATTATCTTCATAATTACATCAACTTTAACTCTCTAACACACTTCAAATTTCATTCTAGAACCATTTATTTCTCCCAAATTAAATTTTATGCTAACATTCATATTTTTACATAATTGTTATACAAAATAAATTTAAAAAACATAGAATATACATACCTCAATTGAAGCTTTAAAAATCTTCATTTGATACGTAATTACACTTCAAGCCATTCAAATGCACTTGTTCCTCACTTATATCACTCCAACCAAGCTTTCATAACTAAAATTCTCAAAGAAAATTCATAAAATATCTATATTAGTTTAATTCTCAAATTGACCTTATAATATGTAATTGAATACTAATCCTAATTATTTGAACCAATAAAATTCAATGAAAGTCAAAACTCACCACTTGGTTACTATTTATAGCACTATTTATTTTCCTCGTTCTTTAGTTTTTAAGTTCTAAATTCAAAATTGAATAGGGAATTAGAGAATTGAGAATAAAATCTTATGTTTAAGAAAGATTTTTTTTTTTGTGATTTTTACTTGAGTAAAAGAAGAAGAATGAAAGGTTTTGGGAAGCTTCAACATTGCTTCCATGGCTTTTCTTTAGGGAGAAAAATGTGTTCATTCAAAAAAAATAAGGAAGAAGAAGAAAATTGGAGTATCTAAAGGGTCAAATTTCAAGGGCTAGGATTAGAGTAACTTTTGATATAAGGGTTAAAATTAATCCCCTTTATAAAGGCCTTTATTTATTTACATTTATTCTTCATTCTATTAATTTTAATTAACATAATTACATCATTTCAATGATTTTGATTGCCCAAAAATTATTTTAATCATGGCAAATTTCAACCCTCGATAATCAAATTGCCATAAAAAGTGAATTGAGCTGAATGGTTACTAATCAGTTCAGTCTGCTTCCTAAATCTTATTTTTGTAAATCCTTAATTTGCCATAAAAAAATCTTTATTTCATAAATATTAATGCCTAAAAGCTCTATTAATTATGGCAATTGTTGACCATTTGGTGAACTTGGTTGAAATTGCCAAAAAATGGGCAATATCTTTTTGATAAAATACTATTTATCAATGCATTTATTATCTATTGTTGACCATCCAAATAATCTTATTTTCACTTCAAATTTCACCTATGATCTATTTATAATCTATAATATTCATATGCCAAAAAAGTATCGCTCGTGTCTCAGGAGTTGCTATTCACAACTCAAGATGCATTATTCATAGTATGTGATTTTCTAGTTGTTATAGTGCCCCTATATTATGTTTCACCCAGTTATCCTATTCGGCTAATTCTTCTTGTATTTACTAAAGGCTCCATAAAATTTGAATTATGTTAATTAATATTCTCATTAATAAGGAATTTCATTTAAATTCTAAATTACAGATGATGTATGTTATGCCAAAACTAGCTATTAAAACATTAAAAAGAGTTAATTAGCTATGAATTGGCTTAGTTGTTAACATGGACTTCAACATTATAATCTCATAAGAAGAAGTTATGCTCCAATTAAATATCAAAGAATGGGTTTATGGATAGGAAAACACATGGATAAGATATAAAAGTAAGTTATGGTATTCATGAGCTTATTGGTATTTTTCTTAAGAATTAAACTATCTAAGGTCAATGGAACATATAATGAATTCTAGCAACTACTGAGACTAATTTGGAATGAAAAGATAATTTGGGATGGAATAGAGGTTACTTTACACACACACATACACATGCTAGGTACTACATTTATAATTTATATATGACATAAGTTTAAAAACTTTAGTGAGTTTTATAAAGAGTTTACTTATAATTTGCTATGCTATTTTAAATTATGCATATCTTTTATGAGCTTTCAATTTTCTTAGAAAATATAGAAAGTTTTGGAGTATTGTAAGCACTAAATTTTTGATCCCCTAACCTTCATTATACTTGATGATAATAATCAGAGAAATAACTAAAGCAAATAGGTTTTTTTTTGTGATGGAAAGATATCAAAAAGGTGGAAACTCTCTTAATTACTATTGTGTCTTGAATTTTTAGTGGATCTAGATTTTGAAAAGACTTAATAAGCTTGCTGTGTGACCCAAATTGGAGAGAAAAGGGATCTATGTTAGTGGTCGCATATGGTATAGAGTTGTTAATGTGAGCACTGTAACATGGGTTTGTTAATTTTGCGAGACCCATTTGGTGAAAAGTTAAGTTAGGGAAAAGACAAAGGTAAAATAGTCATTTTTTACTAAGATGAGAGAGAGTCAGAATAGGCTTAAAATGGATGAGGAATATTCATAGGACTTAAAAATGTTCCTCAGTGGAGTGAAAACCAAGAAATAATGCTGATTGGCTCTAACTTCAATCTAAAATAATGTTGAATCTCCCGAATTAAAGGAACCACTGCATGATGTTTTCTATGATCTGCATGGCAGTTTATGCCATTTATGTGATGGTTTTCTCTAGAAGGATAATAGAATTTTGAATTTTATTTAAACTCTACTTTAGGGCTTCTAGAAACCTAAAATCCCACTAGGAACACACCATATAACTTTTAATCAATCTAGACTTCCTATTTAGAGTTGGAAAAGGATCTAAACACCTCGTATTAACACTTATAAATTGCCTTCACCCCTCACATAATTAGAGACAACAATTATTTAAGAGATTACTCATTTTTTTATAGAAAGAGTGTTTTCTTAAGATTCTTAAGAGCTTTAACTAGTTCATATGAAGTATTAATATTTTAAATTGATTTAGAATATTGTGAAAGTTTAGAGTTTTTTAGGTCAAGGTTATTTTGTTTATAAGAGGAATTTTTCACAAATTTGGTATTTTCCATTGCAAATTCTTTCTTTTGCTTGAAGCATCTTAATCGATTAGTCTTAAGGGCTAGATCTTATTTTATTCATAATTAAAATCTTGTTTTCATCATGTTTACAGGTTTAATTGCATTAAAATCACATTTCTCATATAATAAAGCTTTGTATCTTGTTTAATCATCACAAATTCGTGTTTAATGTTTCCTCACATGATTTTGCATAATAAAAGTTATTAAAACTATGTTTTGAAGTCATTAACATGTTTTTTTAACTCATATGCAAACAATGGTTCAATTACACGGGGATTATGTCGCATATTGAAAAAGTTACATGCATAAAAATTCAATATCATGCTTTGTTAAGAACTTATTATTTTATTGCAATTATATTGTTTATTTGCATAATACAAATCTTACATACTAAGAATATTTCATTGTGTCAGAAAAGCATGGTTTCACTAGTTAATATAGAGAATGCACAATAATTACTAGATATAATGATTATTAAGTGTCAACCATAAATCTAGTTCTTTGATGATGGATGACTTGGTCCCTATCTTGGGTTAAAACACTTATGCCAAGTTAATTGATTCTCAATATGCACTGAGTGGTGACTCTTGACAATCCTTTGTCATGAGCTTGTCTAGCTCATAATGGTGATTCCATTGGGGAGAAATAATATCACAGTTCTTAAAATACAATTGGCATTGAAAAAACATTTGTCAGTCCATGTGTTGAGACCTATATTAAACTTTGAAACCATGAGTGCTTACCTTTTTTGGATGTCGTGAAATGCTCAAGCTTTTGAATAGCTTAGTTTATAGGGTTATGTTCCATTGTAGTCCGTATCTAAACTTTAAGCCTCATATAAGATAAACCTTAAATTGAACCCTAAGTACCCTTTTTGTTATGACGAAGCTGAACTCTTATTTAGTTGAGTTTTATTTGAAGTCTATCCATAACCTCCTTGCATTTTTAAAGAAAGTCAATTATTTCTCATTTCAATGGAGAAAAGGTTATGATTTACTTGAATTAAACTCAATTAGCTAGAATTCAAATTCAATAGGTAGTACGACATGAGTAAAATTCATATGTCCTAGTTGATGTATGAATTTAAACCCCAATTAGGATTGAAGCCTATTTATCTTTGTGTGGGAGTAATAGGTTGGAAGGATCATCTGTTGTTGTGCTATATTACTCATGTTGTGCTATATTACTCATGTGAAAGATTATGCCTTTTTTTATTGAAATTTTTATAAATCCTATGCATTGTATCTTTATAACTGTGTCCCTATTACCTTGTATGGTGTTGTAAAACATGAACCCCTTTTCACTCAAATTTAGGGGATTGCTAGCATATTCATCACTCACAAGTCTTATGCTTTACCCTTGATTGGGAAGCCCAACTTGGAGGGACCCTTGCTTTTAGGAGCCATTAATCCTTTTTGACTATACCAAGAGCCTATATAATATGCTTAACAATTTTCCCTAAATTGTATGACTTTATGAGTATGCGTTTTCATTATGAATATGATGTGGACCTATTATATTAAGCTTTGTTTAACATGTTTGAGATGGAGCCAAGCCTAGTGGACTTTTTTATTTGGATGGGCTTAGCCTAATTTCATTTCAAATAAGACATAAACATTATCAAATTTTCTAGGCAATTACTTTTACATATGCTTTAAATACGAAATAGTTTGGCTCAAGCCTGAATCTAGGATACTTAGTAGGCCTACCTAAGAAAGAATAACTAAATCACATAGGCAGACTTAGTGCTTTACCCATATAAAAATTGCATACATGTGCATTGTAAGCTTGCACCTTTTAGTCATATATCATGTTTAACAATGCATATTTATATCATGCATTACCATCTACACTTTAATTTATATATCTTTATGTAAAGGTCAAGTATACATATGTCTAACACATTTTGTAAGCCAACATCTTATAGAAGTCCATCCTATTTTTGTTTATGCAAGTTGCATCCTTATGTCTATATACCATATTATGTCCTTGTATTCTTAGTCATTATTCATACACATATAGTAAGCACTATTAAGATTTTTTTTATATCCTATATCTTCTCACTTAGACATATATGCACCCTAATTGACACTGTCATTCATCATATGCATATATGTTGCATATCACACTACATCCTAATCACTAGCATAGGTATGCCATACATACATGCATTGACATGTTTTATATAGACTACTAACAAATGCTTTCTTCTAAAAAAGGTATGCCGTATACTTATGTATTGACTTACATCATATAGTCTATTAAAATCATTTTAGAATAAGTATATCATGTATCCATGCATTAACATTCATTAAACTAATTCTTACCTATACCTTATTACACATCATGCATTTGTTACAATATATTAAATTCTATACTCTCACTTTTGTACCATTAGAATCATTTAATATCTTATAGGTTTAACTAGACATTCATTAGGATTATTTTAGGAATAGGCATGGTTTATATCTTTACATCATCCATCATGTATCTAACATTTTGCAAAAGTGATAATCATTTTTAGCACAATCCTCCTTGTAATTAAATAGTGTATATTGTGAACATTATGAGCTAACATTTTATGTAATTTATTTAGTTTTTCCTAACACACAATAACTATAATATATCCTAGTACTTAGTGTTATGCGCTTTCAATCACGTATACAATTATATATCATGAGAAGTGACTTGGCATCCTTTAGGTACAGGTGTACCATGTATACATGTATTAGCATACATCATACATCATTCATACATTAGCTAGCATAATACATCTAATTAGAATCACTCTATTAATATACATCACCTCATCTAGGCTTACGTACCCCTTACATTAGTGCATATCCTCTCAGTATTATTTTATCTAACATAGGTATGACATGAATCCATGTATTGTTGCACTATTATATAGACTACTTAAATTGTTCAAGAATAGATATAATAGTATGCATCATACTAGCCTCTTTAACTCTCATTTATGCATTGCATATCACCTTATACTCTTTATCCCCTTACATCACTTCATATCATGTGTCCATTACCCCCTCTATACTTTCATTTAGGGGAGAATAATCAGTTAAAAAATTGACAAAATTAAATAAATCAAACCTTTCAAAGAAAATAACCAAATTGACTATACTAGAGAGGGAAAATTAAACCAAACTAATCAAAGTGTTTGACAAATAGAACAGAATAAATTAAACAAATCAAACTTTTTATATATTTTATTTTTTTTGCACATAAAGCATCAAAATGATATTATTTTAGTGTAAAATGATGTCATTTTATACACCCTAATATAATGTCATTTCGAGAGTTTGATCAGCTTTGTCTATTTGATTTTTATAATATAAGAACTAAACAAAATAAATAGAAATTTTTAAAAAATCAAATCGAGCAAAATAAATTGAATAAATTGAAATAGCAATAAATTTGATTTGGTTTTTGATTTTGATTTGATTTTGCTCAACTTTACTCTCATTCATACACCACTAGGGTCACTTAACCTACCCTCAATGATGTGTTTTATTTTAGGAATGGGTTCACACCTATCATTGCATCACATATTACCTTACATTCTATTTTTATCTTTTTAAAGCATAAGGACATCATGCCCTCATGCATTAGCATGCATCGTGCATCGTATAGATTTATGTATGCATACATGACATATTAGAATTATTTTAAGAATGAGTACATCATGTAGCCATACATTAGCTCTTATTATGCATCATATCATACATTATTAGGACCTTTTCGGTAATACATGTTCATGTATTGACATATATCCTACTAAGCCCCTATGATTAAAAATAACCCATATTTAGAACATCACACATTCAATCAATAACAATGCATATTAGAATCATCTTGTGTCTCATATCTCCTTGCTTAGACATATGTATGTAAGGTATCTTATTGTATATTTATGTAATAGGGACAAGGTGATTGTGTTTGGAATTGTCACTTGGCTTTACACCAGAACCTATTTATCTTTTACCCAAAAAGGATTGAGAATAAGATCTTATTTATGCTTCAATAACCTTTCTTTTTATTTTCATGTTTATGAGTCGTATATCATGTAAGCAGGCATTATAATTAAAAATCATACATGCCACCTTTATACATAAGGAAAATAAATTGCAATGACTAAAATATAAAACAAAGCATAAACTCATAAGATATAAAACAAACATAAAATAGGTTATTCATTAATGGTGTGTGTGACCTAACAATTATTTGTAATTCCTTAGGATTTGGCTGTAATTGCCCGACTCCTATCTCTAGGAGATTGGTCTTTGTTAAAATACATTTTTGTGATTATTTTTATTAAGAAAAATCAAAATTATTTTATTAGAAAATACCAATTAATTATCTAGAAAAATCATTATAATTGCCCAACTCCCATCTCTAGGAGATTAGCTTTTATTAAAATACATTTTTGTGATGATTTTTATTAAGAAAAATAAAAATTATTTTAGTAGAAAATACCAATTAATTATCTAGAAAAATTATTATTGTGAGATTAAGTTTTACGTGTAAAACAAGTTAAATAAAATACCTATTATAACCTAAAATAGAAGAAATAGATATATAGTGCAAAACTAGACAACTAAACATAAAATAAATGATTGATCTAGTTTTTATGTTGACAAGTTTGTGTAGACTTCATATGGTCTTTTGCACATGTACATACGGACATAAGGTAAGCATTGCACTTAGTCCGTGTGGACCTATCTTTGGTGCAAATGGCCAATCTCACATAACTTAAAATTAAGTGGTTAATAACATAAACAAAAGTCCACTAAGACCTAATAATAACACAAAATGAGATGATAACAAAATGTGTTAAAAATGTATATATGGATATGAATAATTGCATAATATACATGAACAATTCATATTAATGAGATGATGATTAAAATGATTAATCATGAAAGAAATTTTCATATCTAAGTTTGTATGGACTACATATGAAACACATATATTCCAAAACATATGTCCGCATGGTTTATACTCTTTGTGAAAGAGAGCCTGTGTAGACTTAATGTTAATTCCAAAACATGAATAACATGTATTTTGAAAAACACTATGATTAGAATACATAAAAATAGTATATTTGATGCCAATACACTTTAATAACATGAGGTCAGGATTAATATAAATGGCACACATATTTTTAAATACTAAATAAGTGCTAAAAAAGATATAAAATATAAATATAAAACTATTATCATATATGAATCCATATGGACAACATATAACAATCACAAACTTAAAAGTATGTTTGTGTGGACCATACTTCTTAAGGAAAAGGGTTCATATGGACTATGCAATGATTACAAAATTTCATTTTTTTTCATGAACAATGTAAACATATAAAAAATCATAGACAGACATTAACCTATTCCTATAATTTATGTATTACATAGAATCGGCTCACATGTCAATTAATTATAAGAGATCCTCAATTAAAGAATGAAAAGAATGAGAAGGATAAAAAGAATGAGAAATAGGTCTAAGATCTTGCCTTGATTAATGCTCCAAGTGACAAGATAAAAGGTAGGATTTTAAAAGAAAAATTAATTTTTAGTAAGGGCTTAAGACTAGTGGAGTGAATCTTACTTTGGAGTTTATACCTTAAACTCATTTAAATTTGCTTTTTTTCTACTTCATCTCTCCATGGTAATGAAAAAGGTATTTATAGGGTTTTCCTATTCAAATGAAGGGTAGTTTTAATCATATTAGAAATGAGAAT
>CANXYI010588727.1:0-22795 GCA_948208565.1 Hura crepitans
TTGGTGTTTAAAGTGCTTTTAGAAAGAAGGAAAACTTTAGCCTTTACCATCTAAGCTAGTTAGGAGTCAAGGTTGACTTGTATTTCTATTTTTATTGGCATACTAGTCATGATATAGACAACTATTACACTTTCAGGGACCGAGTTTAAGATCTTATTAGTTATAAACAAATCCCTATTCCAAAAAAGAGGTAAAAAGGATAGGGTTCCTATCCTAATGTGCCGCTACCATTATACATGGTAAATTTAAGTTTGCTAAAGTGGTATATGTCTCAAGACTTGTAGGGCAATGAATATTTGGCCATTAAAAGAAGAATAAGAGAAAAAGAGAGTCACAAAGTGGTAAATGTGACTGATATATGGTTAACAAATAGTGACAATGAACAAAAAGAAGTTCAGGATGTATGGGTTAATTTAGATAATGAATAGAAGCCCAGTAGAGATGAAAAAGAAGCTAATGCTATAAAACCAAAGTAATGTAGTAGTCCTAAAGATAGGGAAAGAGCATGTTTCTGCTCCCTCAAAGATGAAGAAGGCAAAAAGAAGATAATGATGCTATTCTAAAGAAACTTAAAAGGATATCGACTCAAATTTCTATATAGGATCTTTTGATATAGTTCCCTTCACATTGCCAAAAAGTAGTAGAGGCCTTCTATGCTACCATAGTATCAACTATAATATCTCTATCTCAACTATTGGAGATTGTGAAAGGTGAGGGTAAAGGTGTGCATTCGATCAGTTTGGTCTAAAAATCGACCAAACTGAACATACTGAACTTTTTATAAATAATAATCGAACCAACCGAACTTTATATGAAAAATCGAACTGACCGAATTTTTTAACAAACTGAATTAAATCGATTGAACTAATAGAAATTTTATATATATATATATATATATATTATTTGGTTTTCACTATAAAAAATCAAAATCGAACTAAAAAACCAAAATTTTTTTAAAAATCGAATCGAATAAATCAAAAATCGAATAGATTAAACAAAATAAATCGAAATAACCATCGATTCGGTTTGGTTTTCGAGTTTGGTTTGATTTTGCTCACCCCTAGGTAAGGGGAAAGAAGTGATCACTTTCTCTTATATAGATCTTTTAGTGGAAGGGCATCACCACAATTATCCTCTTTATATTAAAGTTGAAATGAATGGGTAACACACTGTATGCATGATGGATCCTCTATTAATGTTTGTCTTTTCAAGGCCATGGCAACATATGGTATAAAAGACTTAATGATCAATAAGTCCAAACTTACCATAATGGTATATGACAACATAAAAAGGCAAGCTTACGAGACTTTCAAGGTCAAAGTCAAAACCGAGATCATAGTTAATAATGTTAAGTTTGTGATTTTTAACATCCTGCTATTCGGAAGGACATGGTTCCACAAGCTTAGGGGAGTTCCATCAACACTACACTAAGTGATCAGGATCCCACATAATGGTGAGATAATGACTTTTAGAATTGCTAAGAAAAATCAGGTCTCAATGCCAGAAATTGCTAATTAGTTTTTCAATAAGTTTCACATAGCGGGAATATTCTTAGAAGATAATGGTAATGATCCCAAAATAGTGAACATGCTGAAGAAGATGAATTATTTGCCAAGTGCTAGTTTAAGGAATGATTCATAAGGGATGTTAATTGCTTTCCAACCGAAGAGATAGAAAGACCTCAAAGAACAAGGTTATAAAGTTGGGTTAGAGGAATCAAAGAAAGAGAAAAAGATTAAAATGGTCCCAAAGAGAAGGAGAGTTTCATTCCAACATTAGAGGATATCAAATACTGTAAAGAGCCTAAACTGATGATACTCAAAGGAAATGTGGTGTCAAGGTTTGAGATCTTCAGTAATGTAGTTGATTGGGTAATTAGTGAGGTTAAGATAGTTTTAGACTTTTTAGATGAAGAAGTTATGGCCAATCTAGCTGATTTGGAGCTAGAACTCAAAGAAGAGGTATAACTCCTACTTTGCTCACCACTCAATTGAAAAAAAAAGAAGAAAAGATGGAGCCAGAAACTCAGAGTAATGAAGAGGATGGGATGTTTTCTTCAAATGATTGTACTGATATCATTTATATACCATAGCTTTTTAAGAATAATGTCCCTATTTCTTATGTTGATGAAATGAACAATTTTGCTTATTTTTGTGATGCCTCACCTAATTGCATCATGCATAATGATAATTATGATATGCACATATGTTAAACATTATTTCAATCAATACTACCCTATTTAATTTTGGCATAATGGAAAATCCAAGAGAGGTCTTAATTACATCTAACATAACCCTTGAAGGGAATAAAATTGAAGAGAATATTCAAAAGTATGATAAAGTCTTTGCCTAGACCTATAAAGATATGCTTCGGTTTAACAAAAAAAAGTCTTTGAACATGCCATTCACACTTATCTTGTTGCAAAGTTAGTAAAGTAAAAACTAAGATGGATGAGACCAGAGTGGACTGAAAAGATCAAAAAAGAAGTGCACAAATAGATAGAGGCCAAGTTCCTAAAATTAAAGTATTCGACATGGTTGGCTCATATAGTGTCTATTGCCAAGAAAGATGGTAAAGTCCGGATGTGCATAGACTATAAAGATCTAATAAAGCTTGCTTGAAGGCTGACTTTCCTTTGCCACATATAGACATCTTGGTGGATAGTGTTGCCATGTGTATGATGAACAGCTTTATTGATGGTTATGCTAGGTGCAATGAGATTTTAAACATGATAACTGATAAGATCAAAATGTCTTTCTTCATCGATAGGGTACCTTTTGCTATAAGGCTATGCCTTTTGGATTGAAAAGTGCTAAAGCCACTTATTAGAGGATGGCTGTAAAGATACTAAATGAGTTAATTCACAAGGAAGTTGAGGTTTATATGGATGATATGATGATTAAATCCAATACTTAGGAAGGGCATTTTGAGGTCATAAAAAATTCTTTTAGAGGATTGATAAGTATAATTTTCATTTAAAACCTAAGAAGTGCATATTTAGAGTAACGTCAAGAAAACTTTCAAGTCATATAATAAGTAAAAAAGGAATCGAAGTAGAACTTGACAAAGCCAGAGCCACTAAGGAAATGCTAATACCAAAGAAAGAGAAAGAGAAAAGAGGTTTTTTAGGGAAAATTTAGTCCATAAGCCAATTCATTTCCAAGATCACCATTATATGCGAGTCGATTTTCAAGCTCTTGAGAAAAGACTAGCCAGTTAAGTGGAATGATGATTGTCAGAAGGCTTTCGATACCAATAGATAAATTTTCCCACCTTCCCTATTCTCTAATTGTCAACACTATAGAAGCCTTCAATCCTATTGCCCATAGAAGTTAAGGGCAATGATATCATAGAAGGATAAATTAGGATTGGGATATGCCATTTATTACCCGAGTAAGAAATTTCTTTCTTATTAGGCAAAGTATGTGAAGGTGGAGAAGATATGTCTAGTAGTGGTTTAGGCTTCAAAGAAACTCATGCACTACTTTTAATCCTACACAATTCATGCAGTAGCCAAGCATAATTTGTAGAGGTACTTACAGAAAATGCCTTCTCTAATTCGATGAATAGGTAAATGGCTCTTTTTTATGGGAATTTGACATCTTGTACATAACAAGAAAAAATAGTTAAGGTATGTGTGGTAACTGGGTTCCAAGCTAATCATCCAATTAAAAGGATTCAGATGAAATATGAGTTTCCTAATGAAAACCTAGCTTCAATTATGGTATAAGGATGAAAAATGTTCTTTGATGAAGCTACTATAGACGGTAGGTCTTGGGCTCCCAAGTTCAAATTACCTGATGATGAAGATAAAGAAAAAGGACAAGGATTCTTGGACTTTAGTTGTTTTCTGTGGCTCAAAAGCAATTTTTTTCTTAAAATGTTTATGCTGCAACATTACCAAAAGTTTAAAAATTGTAAAAAAAAAGAGTTTTTTATTTATTTTCTGACCCTAGTATGAAATTACGCCATTTTGGGAAGTTAAAACAACCATTTTAAACTTTAAAATGGCCATTTTCCCTCGATACACACTATTTTGTCACTAGATTTTTTTTATACAAAATGTTGTCGCTTTGAGCAAAACGTGGTTTTGCCTTTTAGGCAAAACAATAGTTTTCCATGTAAAACAAGTGTTTTGTTTGTCAAAATAGTTATTTTACTTAGGTGTCAGCCAAAAATATATAAACAAAAATGAAAAAAAAATAACAAAAGGGGGAAAAAGGACACTTTTGAAATTCATGTGTTAAAAGGGATCAAATTCCTTTCCAATCAGAGTAAAAAATTAGATTTCTATTCCTTCTTCTTTTCCTTTTTCTAATCCCAACCACTTTTGGGCAATATCAGTCTCCATTATTTTTTAGAGAACCTGAAGGCAATTATCTTGTGATAATTTTCAATCTATCACTTTTTATTCGATTCAAGGATTGGGTCATCTGTACATTTTTTGGACCTGGTGGATTAATCCCCCATTTTCATTTTTTTCTTTATTTTTAAGCATTTTTTTATTTCCTTTTATTTTTCTTTTTCTTCTTTTTTTATATATGATTTAATCTTTTTTTTGTCTTTTTTGCATATTGCATCTCTTGTTATTTTTTCTGGTATTTTTTATGGGCCTACTTTTATTGTGTTAGTATTAGTATATTTGATTTTTTTTTATACTTTTTTGTGTTTTATTGATATTATTCTTATGTTTATTTTTGTCTGGTTGACTATTTCTATTATTTTGCATTCTTATATGTATTCTTATGGTAGTTTTGGATCTGTATGCCATTGTTGCATAGAGAGGCAAAACAGTCATTTTCCCCTTATTTTTTTTGCTTCCCAATCTCATTTTCATGTATCTTTCTATAAATGTTGTAATAGGTAGAAAAATGACTTTTTACTCAAAAAGAAAAAATAATCAAATCGATTTTTTTACTAATTAATTAGTATTTTGATAAAAAGTGGGTTATAATTTTTTCCTTAAACAAAAGCCATAATAATAAAAATAACAATTTTATTAAAAAAAATGGCATGAGGGAACTAAAGTTTTCGAAAATAATTAATGGCTTGATTTATTATATACATGATCTATATTTCTACATATTTGTATATAATCTTTTGATTAAAATTATGAAATGAATTTAATTGAATGCACCTTTTATTTTTCCAAACATAAATGAAATAGAGGATAAAATTATCAATTGAATAAGATTTATTATGCATTAATTTAAGGTATAAATAAGATTAGAATTATGAACTATTCTTTAATACAGTTTTACAAGGTATTTCCCAACTTTCATTAGGTGGCGACTCTGCCTGCCTTGTGGTACCTAACTCGCAATTTCCAATTGATCATTAGAAAATGATTTAAGATTACTTGGAATGCCTTTTTATCTTTCGAGATTTGAAATAGTGTTAAACTAGTAGAGTCTTTGATCATTTCAAGTTTATCGATCCCGAAACACCCACATAAGCATGAGATAATAGTGCCTCCACTGGGGATACTATAAGATTCATGCTAGGGTATTAGAATAAGTTAGGCATCCCTTTTTACCCTCGGTGGCATTTTAAAGCATTAACCTGTTTTCATCTAATTTAGCGAAGAGTTAAAGATGATACCCACCAAATTTAAATCTTGTATCTCTGAAGTATATCAAATGGTGAACCAATCGATTATATACTCATGAGGGATAAACTTGTTATGGAGGGACCATGCTTGAATGACCATAACTTATGCAACTAAATCGAAAGTGTAATGACCAATAACAACTTCCACTAGGCTTTTTTGTAATTTACATCATCTGCTATGTGGGCCATTTTTTTGAAATATATTTAATCATATTGAAATATAGTTTAACCTATTGTGCCTTTTTATAACTAGGATAGACTAAACACTACATTTTGATTTGATTGAATATATTTAATGAGTATAGGCCAAATCTTGTACTTGCACTTTAAATATAAGAGTTCTGATGATTAGCGATCCGATGTTCATCATCTAAACCTGTCGGGATCCTTAATGTCCTATAGGTAATTAGAAAGAATGACATAAATATCGTGTGTGGGAGAGATAAGGTTAGAAGGTTTAATGCTTGTGTTTGCCTACTAACAATCCATGTACACATGTATTGTATGCTTCCTACAACATTTTGAACACACACCTTGTGAAAAGTTACTTATCCATGTATAGTAATATCATTCACCCATGTAATAGTTATACATCTTTTAGCATCCTACATCATTAGCATGCATCTTCCATCATATAGACCTTTATAAGAATATTAGGCAAAAAGTCATGCAACATTAGAAATAGTTTTCTTATGACATTAAAAATAGTTTTTGCTTTACATCATCTCACTTAGATATAGGTACATTCTATATTAGCATGAATCATGCATTCCCATTAATCATAAATACACATGCATCATTGGTATGCGCTATATATAATATGCACATCATTCTTAAACCATGTGTCTTCATCATGAATACATACATCTAGTGAGCATCATAGGCTAACACCTTGTACAAGTCCATCAATCCCTTATCTATGAATATACACCTCATGCATCTTCATACTTAGAATCATGCATTACCATACATCTATACATCAACATACATGGTAGACTCCCATAGGTTTATACATATATCAACTAAGCACACATGATATTTTTAGAAATAGGTATATTACGTATTAACACGTATCATGTGTCATGCTAGTTTCCTAACATTATCCATTAGAGATAGCTTACATCATGCATCATTTAGCTTAAACATGAATGCATACCATTAGAAATACTTTGTCTGCTATTATCAAGTATAACATTTTTAGGAATAGGTAAATCATATGTTAAAAATGCATCACGCATCATATTAGTTTCCCAAGCATCTCATACATGTACATAACATCATGCATCCTTATTGTATATTAGATTTTTTCACACTAATTCATGCACCATTAGGGTTATTTGGCATCTTATATGTTGAATCATGTATGATATGCATCATTTTATGAATGATAATATCACATATCCCTACATCATACATCATGCCAACTTCTTATGTTTATACATATACATATCATAATATATGCATACATAAGATATACTAATAGAAATAATTTACATCTAGCATCATCTTACTTAAACTTAAGGACAATTATCCATAAGCATAATATTTACTTAAGTATATGTATATAATGTATCCATGTATCATGTGTAGTAACATATATCATGTATATATCACGTACCTAATAGAAATAGTAACCATGCATCATGCTAATTGTTTGTTTGCTTACTCAGTTACTATAAATCATCTTTTTCTCTGACTTTTCAAGGAAACAAATTTTATCTCACCCAAAAAAACTCCATTTCCGAAAGATGGCATTGAGTTACAAAAGCTTACAGAGTATTAAGGCAATCATCAAAGAGGTAGTGGCTTTAAAAATAGAGGTGATTTGGGCTATGATCCAAGAAGAATTTGCAAAAGATAAAGCAATATAGGGGTAAATATAGAGAAAGACTCGAATAAGGACCAATGAAAATAGTGCCTAATAAAGCCTAGTAACCTTTTTCATCAATTTGTCAATTTGAATAGGCCCTTGTTAGTAATATTTGAAGAACTGAGGGACAAAAGCCTATTTCACCCTCTACCACTTGAGCATAGAACCAACCCACTTTGACCCAGCCATTGCCATGACTGGTATTATAGTTATCATCGAAGAATTAATCACCTCATTGATAACTACAAAGGCCTCTGCTAAGCCATCCAAAACCTCATGGACCTTACTATGATACAAAATCTCAAAAATTCTCCAAACCCAACATCCCAAGGTCTAGAAACCATTTCTCAATTCTTTGAAGGGCAAAGTTCTCTTTCCCAAGCTTTTGGTCTGCCTCTTTAAAGGACTAATGATGTCTTTCCAATCAAGGGCATGAAAGGTTCCAATAAGAATTAAGATATTGAGACTCTTTAATTTGTTCTTTTTTTGTGTTGGAATAATTATTAAAGTTCAATAAAATGTTGCTTTGATTTACTTTTTTACAAGTATTGTATATCATCATTCTTTATATAGCATGGTACCCTTAAAGGTGATTTAAGAGATAAAAAGGAAAAAAGAGAAAAATAATAAAAAATAAAAAAGAAAATAAGAATATGTATATCAGCTTAATACACATACATTATGGCAGGCAATTTAAGATTCTTTGAGGAGTGGCCTACAATTTTTCAAGGTGCAAAAACTTTATCTTTCCTGGGCATGAGAATTACCTTTGAAAGTGAGGAGAGAATTGAAGAAAAAAAGAGAAGAAAAGAAAAAAAAAGGTAGGAAACTAAGTCCATTCAAATGTTTAAGAAAAGTTATCATATCCCATTCACCTGATCATTTTCTTGAAAGATTGAGAATCCAAAAATATTGCCTAAAGTTTTATATCTTTCATTTTTTTTCTATAAAGCCTAAGCCTAAAAGACTACAACAACTATTCTAAACACCCAATACTCTAAATTTCTTTAATAAGAAAATAAAAGAATCCAATTTCAATGGACTCTAAAAAAAAGAGCTTAGAAGTCCATCATCTTTCAAAAAGTCCAAAGAACCAAAAGATTTATATGAAGCATCGATGTTTTCTTTTTTTAGTTGTAGTTACCTTTTTTTATAAAATTTTCTCTTTGAATGTGATAAATCTTGTTAGGCCAAAGAATAAAAAACATAAGCCTAGCCAAAAGTTAGGGATTGAAGAGAAAATATTTAGCTAGAAAATCTATAGACTAGTTAATAATAGGGATTTATCAATGCATTACATGGCAAGGTCAAGACGATGACATTCCACTTGCAAATTGAAGCATCAGGATTCAAAATGCTAAGGGCAAGTGGCTAACATTTATAAAAGCCACTAATTGATTCTAATTAGCTCCAAGATATATCAACTCTCTATGACATGAACTTCAAGCCAAAATCAAGCTATGATAAGAAGGAACTCAATAAAAAGCTTCATAAACTTCAAACTATGCTAAGCAATGGTATTAACTTCAAATCATGACATGATACATGCTTTATGAATTCTATGAATTGCAAGTTCAAGTTTAGCCAATCCAAGACAACAGAAAGGCCATAACAAGAAAGACTTCAAGAAAAAAGCTTTATGAGATTCAAACTACACCAAGTCATGGCATAACATGGACTTTAGGAGCTCTATAAGTTAGAAGTTCAAGTTCAATAATCTAAGACAACACAATAGGTTTCAAGCACAAAGATATGGATAAGCTAAAAAAAGGAGAGAAAAATGAAAAAAAATTGCTTGCTCAATTAAAAACCCATAAATGGCAGTTTAAGGAAAAATTAAAGCGTACTTTACTAAATTAAAAACCCATAAGGGTAGTCTAGGCAAAAATTTAAGGACGAGATAAAAATATTTAGTTAGAAAATCTTTGGACGAATTAATAACAAGGATACCATTCTATGTGATCATTTGCATACTTAAAAGAATCATTTTCCTTCCATCTACATGAGGTTGAATGCTTTATTGTTAGCCTGCTTAGATTTTAAATCCTTTCATTCACCTTCACCTGAACATCTCTTTCCCTAGTTTGACTATCACAAAAACTAAAATACCCCTCACTTCTATCTTTTTTACAATAGATCTGAAAAAAGTATGATTTCCAATAACCATATCATATGCTTAAACATACACTAGACAATAAGACTCATAGTATAAGTTTATAAAGATTCATTCTCTTGTACACCAACAATGCATATATATATGTGCACACATATATATACACATGTATAAATACTTACATAGATCCATATACCTTGCACAAACATACATTAATGGCATGCATACATCTAGGCAAAAATAGCACATTTATCATTTATTCATCCTCTATTCATACATGCATGCATCTATATAAAGTTATGCATGCACATCACTATATTTACCTATCCACGCACTAGATATGCATATTCAACTCATGCATTTAATTAAAAAGATCTTAAAGTCCAAAGTCAATGTTTATACATGCATGATAGCACATTCATCATACATGCATATTCAATTAGATGTATATTTATACCAATATGCATACACATGTATATGAACACACATGGTAGGATCACCAGTTGGAGCATGAGCATGCATATGAACACAAATAGTAGTATCATATGTTGGAGCATACGAATGTATATAAACACAAATAATAGTATCACATGTTAGAGCCATTCACCCATATGCATAAACATTCATTACACACAAATATGCATTGTGCCCAAAAACACCTGTAAGAGTATGCACGAGTATCCATAAACATATACACATAAATATACATACAAAAATCCCAATGCATTAAACATAAATATCTATCCTCTAATAGTGTCAGCCCATTCATGTATCATTTATACATTCATCTAAAAAGAGTTAGGTATAAACAACCATTAGTGTTAGCTTATTCATGCATCCATCTGAAAAGGATTAGGTATAAACATGCATGCTAGCAAATTTATAATTTGATTACATCCACATATGCATTAGGTATGCAAATTAGGCTGGAGAATTATTAAGACATATGTTCATCTACTTGTGAATTAATGTATACAATAATGCAATCATAACATACATACTCATATATATGCATACATCGCATGAATATACACAGATATACATATACATCTAGGTATATGAGATACTCTAGAAAAGTATAGATAAAGATATACATGAATAATGATATGAACAAGCATGTTTACATGTTACTTATAAAGATATAGAGAATACAAATAAAGAAAAACATGTTATATGTATGTATATGGTTATGCACACATATACACACACATATATGGACAATTAAAAGCCTTCATGGTATATATGTAATGTGAAAAGTTACATGAAAATAATGATATGTGTAGAGCCCCATTTCTACCTAAGATGCAATATGACCTTAGTATAGTTTGGCATGCCAAACAGTGGATACTCGCAGATCTGCCTATCATTGATAACTTCAGCTATCTTATCATTTATACCTTTAAGTACATATTGTTTGTACCTTCAGGTACCAATTGTTTGTACTCAAATACTTATTTTTGCACCTATGGGTGCCTATCAATACCTTATTTGGGCAAGTATATGGTTCTAGGAAGAAATAGGCTAAATTATAATTAATGATAATAAAGAAATATGATTAATGTAAGTTAATTTTAATTTAAAGGAATATGGTCACTTGCATGTGAATAATGAAGCATGATGTAAAAGCCACACACTTGATATGATTAAAGGAATCACATGTATGCCATAGATTCACATGCATGTTTAAAGTAATGGAATGCCAAGTAACATGACTTATGCTATTCTAAGGTAAATGATAAATGAGGCATGATGCAAGGATATAGATGCATGACATATCTTCATATATTATATTTAAGATGTGTGTTCATATGCATGCTTAATATATGTCCTATGTCATTTAACAACAATACAAGACATAAATGCATAATGATAAGAGACATGCAATTTATTTCATATATGGATGGCATATATAATTGAAGGATATGATTTTATCCATAGGTAATGATGCATAAGTATAATTAAAAGTGAATAAGAATTAGTGCCGATATTAAAATCTTTATGAAGTTTTTATTTTAAATAAACTATTTTATTAGTGTTTATATACATATAGTTTATGTATCACTAGTAAAGACAACTAAGATCAGTCATCTATACTAGTTTTGGCACCACTGAGCAATTTTGCTCAGTGTGAGGTTTTTCCTTTGTGTAGGTTTGTACATGAAGTTAAAGAAGGGAAAGGTAAAGCTAGCACTGAATCAGAAAGTATAGATAAAGCAAGGCATAAAAGTAGAGAGTCTTTGATTTTTCCTTATTTAATTATGCATGTTGTATAAGATATGATATCTTTTGTATGTGCATAATGCTGCATCATATGAAAACTTGTAAGGATATGAGATCCTATACCTAAACTTTAATGATACAAATAATGAAAAATTAATGGTATGTTTGTCCGTGCATGATTTATGGGACTTTGAGATAAGACTTATTATTTGACTTGATTGTTTGGTTTGAACCCTAAAATTTGAGTAATGATTTTTCTTTGGAGAATGAGGTTTTAAATTAAGCTTTATGGATATTTGAAGTGATTTCGTACAAATTGAAAATTTTGGGTAGTGCCTCGACAGTCGTTATGCTGCCGAATTTTCGACATGATAACCCATTTATGAAATGTTTTAAATCAATAAAATAATTTAACTTGCAAAAGAAAATATTTTCATTAAATAGTAAAAAGAAATTTTTTGGCTCACTTTTTCATATGCCTTTACATTGTATCTACATGACATGTTATGTCTTTTGATGTGCTATAACATCTCCTCATTAGGTTTCCTCGTGGAACAAGTGAGGGGTGTTACAACACCCATGATGAAAACCCAAACCCATGTCAGTTATTTCCTATAATAACTTCTAAAGGGAAGTTAATATCAACATATTTACTCTACGTAACTATTTTTATAGCAGTTAATGAAAAAATAAAGAGAGGAATCTTTTTTTCTTCTTCTTATTTTTGTAAAAAATACAGAAAAAAATAGTACAATATAAAGAAATTAACGTAGAAAATTGCTACAGAATTCTATGTTAAAAGTAGTAACTTGGATTAAAGGTGTAGTTTTTGTGGAAAACACACAAAATTCTTTGGTGATTTAGTAAGAAACTAGAAAGACGAGTGGTAAGAGAAACACAAGACATTTGCAACTAGGTATACAATGATTCTACATAAATCTCTAAGTTCGAATCCTTTTTTTGTTATTGGTATTAGATCCAGGTTAGATATGTTCTCTTCCACTCTTTTTTATGGCTATTTGTTGTGTTCGTTATTAAATGTCATAATTTCCATAATCTATGATTTATGTATGATGATGAATTTTTAGTTAAAATTTTGTGAAAAGTGATTTGCCTTTTTTGAGATAATTTATGTCAAAGTTTGTGAAATATATATTGAATACCTTTTATCTCAATAAAGATTTCTCCCTTCATAAACCATTTTTGAGTAGTAGCCTTATATAATTAGAAAGCCATTTTTTTGAGATCTTTCTAACGATATATTATTCGTAAAATTTTATCACTGAATTAGAGAGATATGAGGATTTTGGAAACTTTTGGAAGTTTTCTATTTTTTATGGAAAAACCTTTTTGGAATACATAAGGACATATCCGATGGTCCTTTTGGGTATTCTATATATCATTGCAAAGATTTTCAATGATTTTTCCAACGATATATTATATTTTATTTTTATACACATTGTGTTTTGTAGAACTCATGATCTAGAAAATTTTACAATTGTGAAATTTTTTCACAATTGAGAAATTTTCTAATTTGTAAAACTTGAAATTTTTTTATTTATGAAACTTGAGCTCCAAAAAGTTTCATAGATGTGAAAATTCTTCATAGTTATAAAATATGTTCAATTTGTGAAATTTTAAATCTAAAAAATTTCATAGTTGTGAAGTTTATCTGATTTGGATAATTTGAGATCTAGAAAGTTTCATAATTGTGAAATTTATCTATCCTTATTTTAGAAAGTTTCACAGGTTATGAAATATTTCCCAGTTGTAAACTTTCATTGAAAAGGCTTATTAAACTTAATCATGTAACATTTTATTATATGTTAATTATGGACATGTTCGCATGTTTTTAATGATATTACATGTCATTACTGATCATAGTTGATGTTAATATTTTATATGAGATAGATATTGCATGATTTACATATACGTTTAGTTGAGTAGGAGTTTTAAATTGGTAGACAAGTGGCTCATTTAGAACTATCATTGATTAATTTACATATAATTGATCTAAAAAGATGTTTTATGATTAGGTTACATATGATGAAAGTAAGACAGACATTGACTTTTGAACATGGACCTAGTGTATATTAATATTAGTTTGGATGTAATTTGCCATAAATATGAGTATTGTGTGTGTGTGCTTATATGTATTATGTCCTATGTCTTCCAT
The DNA here is from genome assembly GCA_948208565.1 of Hura crepitans. Classification (NCBI taxonomy): domain Eukaryota; kingdom Viridiplantae; phylum Streptophyta; class Magnoliopsida; order Malpighiales; family Euphorbiaceae; genus Hura; species Hura crepitans. Next base: position 13,990 of record CANXYI010588727.1, read on the forward strand.
GTGCATAGATAAAATAGCTTCTAAGACTATTATAGCTTATTTGAACAAGGGTGAGAAACTAAACGATGATAGTTATAACATTTGGAACTATAAGATTCAATATATTATTAAGGAATATAATGTTCTGAAGACACTAAATCATATACTGGTTGAGCCAACTAGTGGAAATACCCAGCAACATATAAAAGATTTTGAGACTTTTCAAGCTTAAGAGAAAAAGAATAGCATTGCTTGCATAACAATGCTAAGCAGAATGGATGATAATATCATGTGTGAATTTGAATCTTACCAAATGGCTCAAGTTATGTGGATTGCATTGAAAGATAAGTTTAACGGCATTTCTACAAGTAAGCTTAAGAGGTTAACCATCAAGCTTGACACTTATAAATTGCGCTTAAATATATTGATAAAGCAGAATTTAAGGGAGATGTCAAACATCATAAGGGAATTGAAATCCAATGGTCACAAATCTGATGAACAGCAAGTGTAAGCTATAATAAGATCCCTTTTTACTAGTTAGGAATATATAAAGGTCAATATAATCTATAATGAAAGTTTTAAGTCTTTTGAAGATAATGAGCACCATCTTATTTTTAAGGATGAGTACTATAAGGCAACTAAGACATCTAAGCAAACTTTTTTAGTTGAATCTACTAGAACTTCCAATCTTATGTAGAAGGGAAAGAAGAAGAAACCTTAGAATAAGACTTGGAAAAAGAGATATGATAAGCCTAGTTAAAAGGGTCAGTTCAAGAAGAGGAAAGTGTGAAGGTAAAAAGCTTGAAATAGCCAAGGTGGAATATTATTCATGCCATAAAATAGGTCATTCTATAGAATTGCTCAAAGCAAAACAAGGTAACACCACATATTAGAAATCCTTATTTACTTATGTTTCTAACACTATTTAATGGTTGATGCCAGTTTTTTATGGATTATGGACTCAAGGGTAACAAAACACATAGCTAGAGATAGAGGATCATTTGTAGAGTATCGTTGATTGCCTTCTTAGAGTTGAAGGCTTATGAAGGAAATAATGCAATAATTAAAGTGAAATGGATCAGTATATGCAAATTGGATTTGCACAGTGGTCAAACCTTACTCATACATGATGTTTTATTTGTTTTAAAAATTTGGTGGAACTTAGTTTTAGTTGTTTCTTTTTTTAAGTTAGGTTTCAATGTGAATTTCCATAACAATTCTATTGATATTACTCATGGAACTATCTTTTTTGGTTCTAGTTATGTAATGGTTTTATTGTGTTAGACACAATTATAGGTCCCAAATACTCAATAGGGGTTGAATTAAGTATTAAAAACTTTGGCTTCCTTTTTGTGGTCAAATATTGTATACTTGATATACTAATCTGCTTTAAATAAAAATCGAATTAATGTGTGAATACGCCTATCAATGGAAACCCTTTTTTAAACAAAGTAAAAGTTTATATCAAAATATACTTAGAAGTGCAAATTTCTTTTGTGAACACTTTAATAAAAGAGTAAAAATCATTTAGAATATTTATGGCATTTTGGAAATGGCACATATAAGAAATTTAGCATAATAAGATAACATAATGATTTTGATTGTAGTTCGGCTATCCTAGGCCTACATCCACTTCCTCAAGTAAACATACTTGAGTATTCGACTATTTCACTCAACTCTTTTTCACATAGGCAAGAGTTAAAAGCCTTTACAAATCTTAGATCAAAATAAACCCACAATTTTTTTCGAGATAAAAGATGTGAAAAAACTTGCTAGAGTTAATGTAAAACTTTAGATATATGATTTTAAAGAAATTCTTTCATATATGAAAACTCTTAATAGATTACAATAAGAAAAGCTATAATCTCATATGAGAAGAATGTAAGCAGATGAAGTACAAGATATGGGAAGATCATCTTATAAAATAGATTAAAACTTTCTCTTAAGAGATAAGAACAACTTCTTTAACCTTTTAAGATCATAAATGAAAGGTATTTATAGCTGTAAGATTATTTCAAATCGTTGTAACTTTTAAAATAGCCATTATGATAACACAATTTTCAAACCTAGCCATTATTTTTGTCTTTAAGACTATCTGTTATTTAATATGTTACAGAATAGATCATGTCTAGTTATAACTATAAAATAGGTTATGTTCTATACTCAGGTGATTTAATTTAGTTAATAGATTAAGCAAGTCAAATTATGATCTAATACACGATGTAAGTGTGTGATTCCTCATTTAGATTTTACATAAGTAATCTAAGATCGAGATAGATCATCAATCTTAAAGGTGCCAAGCTTCTAATCGAACTTCATTTTTCTCTTTTCTTGGAACATATCTATAAGGTAAAAACTGAAAGTAAAATAGTTCTTTAGAAAATTTAATTAGGTTTTATTATCATCAAAATTTTGAGTTGTAGCCATTAAGTCAACAATCTCCCCCTTTTTTATGATGACAAAACCTTAAACTAATTTTTCTATAGAATTAATGTTGTTAGACAAATGCTCCCCCTAAATCAGTGCATAGGGATAAAAAAAATTTATAGTTCTACAATTATAAATAGTCATTTCATAAGGAAATCTTACTTAAGTAAAACATGCATAGTTAATAAGATAGAGTCGTATACTTAAAAATTGTTCAGATGTAGAAAGCAAAAGAAACTAAGTAAAGGTAGAAGCATAATTAACATATTGTTCTAGAAAGCTAGGTAAAAATATCTAAGTAAAAATAGTAAAAGACAGCTATCCATCTCCCCCTTTTTGTCATCTTCAAAAGGATATACATTAAGGAGTGATTTGATAGGGGTGAGATTTATTGCCTTTTTCACCTTTTTTTTATAGCAGTGCAAAAATGTCGAGCAGTTGTCTTAGCTGAGTGATGTAGTTGAGAAATAGCTAGATTGGTGGGTAGAGTTTCCTTATTAGAAGATTGAACCATAGATCGGACAAAAGTTTTAGTAGACAAAGAGTCAAGAACATGACCAATATCCTTATCAATAAAACACAACTTAACTTCTAGGTTTGGTCTCTTCTTGTTAAGTGTAATTAATTATGATCGCAAATTCACCCTTTTTATGAACAAGGTATTGATAGATGCTAGATGAAGGACTAAAGGGGCAAAGGGAACTCCTTTAGGGGATACTTTAGCATATAAATCTTCTTTTCCTTTATCAATATATTCTGAATCTGTGTTGTCAGCTCTTTCTTCCTATTTCTTAGTTATTTCTTCTTATTCTATAGATTTGGGATTGGCTTCAATTGGAGAGATGGGTTGTATTGTCTTAGCAGTAGTGGCTTCAGTTGTGTCTTCCTTTGCACAATCTATGTACTAAGATCAACTTTAGTAATAGGGTATGATTTTTGCAATTCTTTCTCCAGTTTAGACACTTCAGACTTCATTAGATCAGTTTTCTTTTGAGAAATTTGATATGTGGGATATGTCTCATGAAAAAGTCTGCCAACATTGGATCCAAAGTTGCTAATCCCATTTTGATAGCTTTTTAGGATAATTGTTCATTGATTCCTTTTTCAATTGGTGTAACTTCAACATTTAGTCTTTTTGGTTCTTCTTCAAATTTCTTGTTAGTTTCAGAGATAATTAGGTCTTTTACTATTCTCTTTATCCCTTTGTCCAATGGTTTGCTTTTCTTTTTTACTTTCTCAGAGGGCTCAGCCTCTCTCTTTTTTTATACAACTAACTTTATATGAGAAACTTCAAAGAACTTTTTACCAATCTTTATTTTTGATTCTATTGCATTCTTATTATTTAAGTTATCTTACCAATGTTGAAATAACTTAATCAATAATAAAGCAAAAGGAAATTTTATATCATTCTTCAAATTTTTCATTTGGCTAACAATGAGGTAGCATAAGTTTAGGTCAGCATAGGTGTGATATAACCACAAAATGTACAGATCTAAATCTGTTATATGATTAGCATTGCCTACTTTAGGTGCCATAAACATTGTAATCACTTTATTCAGGGCTTTAAAATCTTTCATCATGTTACTGGTGGAATTATCATTACAGGTGATTTTTCAAAAGGCTTCCTTAGAAACATTCCCTAATTCCTTATGCTTGGTGTTTTTATCAATTTTTATGCCCTAGTTAGGAACACCCAGACTTAAGGTTAATACATCGAAGTTCACTTCTCTTTCAAAACCTTCTACAGTTACCAAAAATGCATCCTTAGATTTAAAAACACAAGAGGAGTATAATTGCCTTACCAAATTTAAATGGTAGTCTTCACTAAAATCCTGTAAAGTTTCCCACTTTTGCATCAAAATCCATCTTCTAACTTTTTCAAAATTGTCTTTAAGATCTTTCCACAAGATTACCTTAGGTGGAATGATTTTATGACTATGTTGTTCTTTGACCTCTTGCTGAGCAGATTCTATTTGGTCATCAAGATAAAGGTTAGAGGCAAAAGGTTCAATAATGGAAGGATTATCCATTTGAGAAGGAGGTTGGGTTATTTCAGATGCTCTAGGCAAATCTAAAGGGCAAAAGTTTTGTGATATATGTCTAGCAGTGGTTTTTGTTCTTGCTATTAGAAAGGGTTTGTGGATATTTGAGAAGGTGAGAGGTAATGGTTTAACAAATGGAAAGAGAATTAAGTTTAAGTACAAATTTTAAGTTTAATGTCAAACCAAATCTTATCTTTTGAGATTTTTTCTAATAAATTTTGCATACTTTTAATAAAGAGAGTAGTGGTTTCATGTCCCCAAAGTAACCGAGAAAAAAATTACACTTGTATTTTACTATTTTGCCTAATAAATGTAGTTATTATTTGAAGCAAATCATAATATTTTCCTAAAAATACTGCCATGACAATTAATGGGTAGTTTTTTTTATAAACGTGTATCAACAGGAATTCCAAGAAAATAAATGCTTTTTGAATAGTGGATAATGACGATAGACTAGCATATAGATAGAATACATATTAGGTAGTAAGTAGATCAGATATTATAAAATGTCTAATCTATTAATTTTAAAGAATACCTATACCTAATTTTCTTATGATCTGGGTGAATTGATCTTCTCTCAAAGGTTTCGTAAAGATGTCTGCCATTTGATAATCTGTTAGAAAAAATTCCATAATGATGTCTTCTTTTTTAATATAGTCTCAAATAAAATGATGTTTGATTTCAATGTGTTTGGTTCTTGAATGCAGAATAAGATTTTTGGTTAGATTTATTGCATTATGTTGTCACAACAAATTGGAATTTTATCTTCATTGATTCCATAATCCATTAGTTACTATTTGATCCACAAAATTTGAGCCACACAACTTCTAACAATAATTTATTATGTTTCTACTATTGATAAAGCTATAGAATTTTGCTTTCTACTTGACTAAGTAATCAAGGATTGTCTAAAGAAGTCACAAGTGCTTGAAGTGCTTTTACTATCTATTTTACATCTTACATAATTAGCATCAGAATATCCTATTAGATTAAATGGCGTACCTCTGGGATACCATAGACTAAGATCTTATATTCTAATTAAGTATCTGAATATTTATTTTACAACTAAAAGATGAGATTCTTCTAGATTTGATTAGAACCTTGCACACAAGTAAACATTGAAATGAATGTCGGGTCTGCTTGCAGTCAGATACATAAGAGATCCAATCATTCCTCTGTATAGTTTTTCATTTACGCTTTTTCCTTTCTCATCTTTCTTTATTTTTTTAGATGAATTCATAGAGGTCTTGGCAGCTTTAGCTTTTAACATTTTGAACTTTTTGAGTAGATCTTTTATGTACTTAATTTGATTTATAAAGATTCCATTTTTACATTGCTTGATCTTTAGTCTAAGAAAGCAATTTAATTCCCCTATAAATCTTATCTCAAATTCTTTCTTTATGTTTCCTTCAAATTTTTTGCTTAAAGAGAGATTAGTAACACCAAAAATAATATCATCAACATAAATTTGAACAATTAAGATATCAGAAGATTTATCTTTAATGAACAATATAGTATCAACTTTTCCTCTCTCAAATCCATGATCAAGTAAAAACTTACTAAGCCTTTCATACCATGCTCAGGGTGACTATTTTAATCCATACAAGGCTTTTGATAGTTTGTAAACATGATATAGATATTTAATATCTTCAAAACTAGGAGGTTGTGATATAGATACTTCTTCAATTAAAAACCATTTAAAAAGGCACTTTTTACATACATTTGATAAAGTGTAAAATCTCTAAAATATGCAAATGCATATAGTATTCGGATAGCTTTTAATCTAACTACAGGTGTAAAAATTTCATCAAAATCTATACCCTCTTTTTAGTTGTAACCTTGATGTAGATGCCTCGATTTTAGGTCTAGGATATTCTTATGTATTAGGATTTTGACATGACCTAAAAAGCTTACGGGTGTGACCTAAATTGCAAAAAAAAAAAGGGAATCTGTGTTGGTAGTGGAAGAGCCTAAGCCTGACACTAATTACAATGCGGGTGTGGAAGCGAAGCCCCCGTGGTATGGATGAATTCACCTCTTTTGGCCTATGATGATCACTAGAGACAGGCTCTTAAGCAACGGCATAAGCCCCTTAGGAAGCAAGTTTACAAGGACTTATTTTAGATAGGGCCTGCATAGACACACTCCACCTAGGTCCGTACTAGCCCAATCAACTCTACTAAGCCTAAGGCCCATAGTCTGCTCGGATAAGTCTAAGTCATATCCGTATAGACTAACTCAAACATGGCCTAAGACCTAGCCTAAAGCCCATAAACTGACAGGAAAGTACACAACCTAAGTTCGCATGAACTAAGCTATACAAATTCACACAGACTTACTGATGCAAAATCTTTCAGAAATGGGATCTTCCTATTTAGACTATAATTCCTAATCCTATTAGGATTCTACTTCTTTTAGATGGGAAACTCTTAAACCTAAGCTTATAAATACCATTCTTGGGTATGAAGAAGGGGGAGGCTAAAAATTAAATTAATAACTGCAAATAAACTCATCTGTGAGTCCAGGAAAGGACTCTAAAGAGGAATCACTATATTAGTCTTGTTAGCCTCACTTAAAATGATTCTTTCTATACTTATACACCTTTGTGCTATTGCTTGAAGAGTTTATTCATAATGTAAGATCTAAAACCCTCTTCTTCATATTAGTGTGTTTATTTTCTATTCCATAGACCCATGATCTCTAAGGATTGATCATAAGTGAGGTGATTCTATGTAATCCCCACTTTGGTCATAGGAGTAGGTCATCGTTTTAAGTTGTTCCTTCTTATATAATTGATTATTTTCATGTTATAAACATTCTATTATTTTCATCCTAATCACACGGACCTATATATGAGCATGTTGAAGTCTACACAAACTAACTTTATTGGTATATGCATGATTTATAGTCCGTATAGACTTGTAGTCAATAATAGTGTCTTATTCATTTTATCATGTTCTAATGTGTACTGTTTACTATATTGACATAACCCTTTGATGTTATCATGTTGTGTAAATATTCCATCCTATAAAATTTATATTGTTGACGTACTAAAACATGTTAGTTTTGTCATATAGTCCACACAGACTCCCTCTCATAAGGAACATAGTCTATGCAGACATATACTTTGATTTCCAGTTTTAACATGTATTTATTTCTTGTTCTCTTCATGAGCCCTCATGAATCCTTTATTTGGCATCATTAACCTCTTCCTTTGAGTTGTATATAAGTGACCCTTCTCTCTAGAGTGGAGGTCCGGACGGATATAATGACCCTTATAAGTAGTAGTCCATATGGACATATGCTAGAGTTTCACGAAGTCCGCATGGACTTCATGTCGTACAGACGGGACAATTTAAGTTCTTTACTTTATTTTCCTTTACTTTTGTACCTATTAAATATCTTGTTTATTTTGGGTTATAATAGGTAGTAAATAACCTGTTTTACATGCTAAAGCCTAAACTTCACATCAAAATGATTTTCTACCTAATTAATTAGTGTTGTCTTAGACAAAATGGTTTTAACTTCTCCGAATCAAAAGTCACATTAAAATGTAGTTTAATAAAGGCCAATCTCTTAGAGATGGGAGTTAGGCAATTATCGCCAATTCCTATGAAATTATAGGTAATTGTCAAGTCAAATAACAACTAAATGAATGACCCGATCTATGGATGTACAATATACTTTGTTGTATTCTTTAAATTTTGCAATTTACTTCTTATACATGAAAAGGTGACATAAATGATTTAAATATAATGCTTGTTTACTTGAAAAGGGATTGATAAACATTACAATATACAAAGAAGGCATATTATAGGGACATAAATAAAATCTAAATTTCGAACCTTTTTAGTACAAAAGATCAAAGGTCCTAGTGTAAAGGCCAGGTGGCAACTTTACTGGCCACTCTTGTCCCTTGTAAAAATATCATAATCTCTCATGCATTACACTCTATTATATTATGTCCCTATAACACTGGATGGTGTTATGAACCATGACTCCATTTTTCATTCAAGAATAGAGAAATGCATATCCATCACTCATAAGCCTCGTGCCTTCAGGTATATGAAAAGATGAACTAATCGGTCATTATTATCCTTGATTGGAAAGACCCGTTAGGAGGGACCTCTGCTTGTGGGAGCCATAAGCCCTTTTGACTAAACCATGAGCCCATATAGTCAAGCTTAGCAACTTCCCCTAGGTTACATGACCCTAAAAGCTTGTGATTATATTATGATTGATATATGGGCCTATTGCATTTAACCTTATTTAAAGTGGGGGCAAGCCCATTGTGATTTTTATTTGGAATGGGCCTAACCTAATTTTACCTCAAATAAGACTTAAATGTTATAAGCCTT
>CANXYI010588755.1:0-18640 GCA_948208565.1 Hura crepitans
ATTTGCTAGTCTTGCTCTTTATTTTATATAGATTTCTACTAGTATTATCAATGGCTAATGATAATAAGACCTCTCTTACTGAAATTGTTTCCCACCAACTAAAATAATAGAGCATAAATTGAATACCTCTAATTACTTAAAATGGAGCAGGAAAATCATAATTTATCTAAGAAGTATTGAAAAGGTTGTTCATTTAATTGAAAACCCATCTGATGATAAAATTTGGCTTAGAGATGATACACGTTTGCCTTTACAAATTATGAACTCTATTAATAATGATGTGGTGGGCTTAGTAGATCACTGTGAATATGTGAAATAACTTATAGATTATTTAGAGTTCTTATATTCTGGTAAAAGGAATGTTACCCACATTTACAATGTATGTAAAGCCTTTTATCACGCTGAAAAAGAGGAGGCCAAGTCTCTCACAGCTCATTTTATAGAGTTCAAGAAAACATATGTGGAGTTAAATGTTTTTTTACCCCTTATCATAGACATTAAGAAGTTATAAACCCAAAGGGAACATATGGTTATAATGAGTTTTCTAGCTAGTCTTCCTTCAGAATATGAGACTGTGAAATCTCATATCCTTTTTAGTTTTGAGCTCACCACTCTTTAGGATGTTTTCAGTAGATTATTATAAATAGAAAATATCTAAACTACCCAACAGTCTAATATACTAATTGCCAAATGGAGAAGGGGATATGACATTGGGAAGAAAAACAATAAGGGAGGAATTGTTACAAGAAACAATGACTCTAACAATATTGTTTGTTATTACTGTAAGGAACCTAGTCATACAAAGCAGTATTATAAGAAATTGCAAAATCACAATCAAAGGACTCAAACTGCCAATATTGTTACATCCTTTTCATCTTCTAAGAAATATGTTACTATCTTAGCTGATGAGTATGCTCAGTATCAGGATCTTTTAAAAGAATGTACTTCAATGACTATTATTGCTAAGTTAGGTAAAACTTGTCTTGTCTCCTCTTCAAATAAATGGGCCATTGATTCCAGTGCCATTGGTTATATGACAAGTAATCCCCATATATTCTCTAGATTTCAATCTTATAAAGTACTATCTCTTGTAACAATAATTGATGGATCAACTTATAATATTAAGGGTTTTGGGACTAGATCAACTTATAATATTGAGGGTTCTAGGACTGTTAAATATACTTCTTCTCTCACTTTATCTTCAGTACTAAGCTTACCTAATCTTGCCTCTAATTTGATTTTTATGAGTAAAATTACCAAAGACCTAAACTATTGTATCTCATTTTTTCTTAACCATTGCTTGTTTCAGGATCTTATGACGAAGCTGATTATTGGTAAAGGACATGTATATGATGGTCTTTACATTCTTGATTTATGGGAACCTCATTCTATTGCCTGTTCCAGTATTACTTCTTCTTTTAAAGCGTATTGTCAATGGGACATCCTTCTTTACCTGTTTTAAAAATGCTTTATTCACAGTTGTATTATGTATCATCATTGGATTGTGTGTTTTGTTAGTTTGCAAAGCACCATTATAGCTCGTTAGGTTCTATAATTAATAAATGAGCTGAGTTTGCTTTTAAATTAGTTTATTCAGACGTTTGGGGTCCACACCCAATTTTTTCCATAATTGGGTTTAGATATTTTGTTAATTTTATGGATGATTTTTCTAGAATGACTTGGATTTACTTTATGAAGAAATGATTTGAGGTGTTTTCTCACTTTTCTGCATTTTGTGCTGAAATTAAGACTCAATTTAATGTTTTTATGCATATATTAAGAAGCGACAATGTTAAATAATATATGTCATAATTATTTCAGAATCATATAAAGTAACATGGTATTCTCTATTAATCATGTGTTGATACACCTTCATAAAATGGTGTGGCTAAAAGAAAGAACAGACATCTTTTTGAAACTGCTCATGCTCTGCTATTTCAAATGAAGTTCCTAAGAAGTTCTAGGCTGATGTTGTCTCCATAACTTTTTTTTATTAATTGAATGCCATTTATAGTGCTTAATAGTGATAGCCCTTACCATGTTCTCTTTCTCAACAAGCCATTATTTCTATTGGAGCCACAGGTATTTAGTAGCACTTGTTATGTTCGTGATGTACGACCCCACATAACCAAACTGGATCCCAAAGCCTTAAAGTGTGTTTTCTTAGGGTATTCTCATCTTTAAAAGGGTATTGATGTTATTCTTTTGATCTTAATAGATATTTGGTTTCAACTGATGTAGTCTTTTTAGGAAAAACACCATTTTTTCTGCGATACCCATTTCTATTGATTAGAGAGAGAAAGATGAATGGCTTATCTATAAAGTTACATCCAATTCTAAACAATCAGTGGACATTGATGTCTCTTCTAATGCCCCTTCTCATAAGCAGTTAGATAGTGGGGCTTCTCCTAGTATTCAGACTTTTATTCCAGACAAGCCACCAATTATTCAAGTTTATTCTAGGAGACCAATAGCTAACGACACATGCCATGCACCAGAGTCTTCTTCATCGTTGGATCTACTATTAAGTGATCTAGACCTTTCTATTAGCCTTTGTAAAGGTAAATGTCACTATAAATCTACTTATTGCTTTGCCAACTTTATTTCATATGATCACTTATCTCCTTTAGACTCTGTTTCTATTCCTAAAATAGTTAAAAAAGCTTTGTCTCATCTTGAATGGTATGATACAATGCTTGAGGAGATAAAAGCTCTAAATGATAATCATACTTTGGATTTGGTAAATTTACCTCAAGGCAAAAAGGTTATAGGGTGCAAATAGGTCTTTGCAATTAAAGTTAATCTAGATAGTTTTGTAACCAGACTCAAGGCCAAAGGATATACATAGACTTATAGAGAAAATTACTTTGACACTTTCTCTCCTATGGCCAAAATGACTTCTGTTCATATATTCATATCTATAACTGCTTCTTAGAATTGGCCATTACATCAGCTTGACATTAAAAATTCATTTTTTCATGGGGATCTTCAAGAAGAAGTATATATGGAGAAAATGTCTAGTTTTGTTGCTTAAAGGGAGTGTGGAAAAGTTTGCCATCTAAAGAAATATTTGTATGGATTAAAGTAGAGTCCTCATACTTGGTTTAGCAAATTTAGTGAGGTAGTCTAAGAGTTTGGCCTAAAAAAAGCAAGTGCGATCACTCAATTTTCTATAGACAAGTAGAAGCTGGCATTATTCTCTAGTTGTATATGTTGATGACATTGTCATTATAGGAAGTGATTCTGTATGCATCTCTTCTCTCAAGTATTTCTTGCACACTAGGTTTAATACCAAAGACTTGGGCCAACTAAAATACTTATTGGAAGTAGAAGTTTTAAGAAGCAAGAAGGGAATTTTTCTATCTCAGAGAAAGTATGTCCTTGATCTACTTGCAGAAATTGGAAAATTAGGAGCCAAACCATGCAGTACTCTTATGGTTCCTAATATGTATCTTGTAAAAGATGATGGCGATCCTTTTGATGATCCAAAGAGATACAGGAGGTTAGTTAGGAAACTGAACTATCTCACTGTGAGTCGTCTAGATATTGCATTTTGCAGTAAGTGTTGTCAACCAATTCATGTCTACTTCTACAGTTAAACATTGGACAGTTGTAGAACAGATCTTGTGTCATTTAAAAAAGGCTACAGGGCTTGGCATACTTTATAGATCATGGACACACTCGTAATAAGTGCTTTGCAAATGCTAATTGGGCTGGATCTAAAAGCGATAGAAGGTCTACTATAGGTTATTGTGTTTTTATTAGAGGAAACATGTTGTCATGGAAAAGTAAGAAGTAGAATGTTGTATCCAGATCAAGTGTAGAATCTGAGTATAGAGCTATGACACAGTCTATTTGTGAAATTTTATGGATAAACCATTTGTTAATTAAGCTTGGTTTAGATCCCTCATCGCCAGTAAAATTTTGGTGTGATAATCAAGTTGTTCTGCTTATTGCCTTCAATCAGATATATCATAAGCAGACTAAATATATTGAGGTTGATTGTCACTTTATTCATGAAAATATTTAAGAAAATGTTATTTCTACTGAATATGTGAAGACATGAGAACAACTAGGTGATATGTTCACTAAGGTATTAAATGAGCCTCGAATGGAATATCTTTGTAACAAGCTAAACATGATCAATTTCTATGCTCCAGCTTGAGGGGGAGTATTATAGATAGACTTTGACTAGTGATTGATTAGTTACCTTGTATAAAATATAATGATTTTAGAAGTTGATTTATAGGCTAACAAATTATTATTTCCTTAGTTAGTTATATTATTTATGTATAAATACCTGTAATTTCTTAGTTGTAATACACAATAAACATTTTCTTCTCTCTTTTTAATTACAATATGAAAGGTTAGGCTATATCACCACTTTTTTGGCTAGCAGTACATGTGAAAGATCTAATCTATACTTCCTTAACATTGAGACATGGAAGACATCATGAATTTATTGTAATTCAAGAGGCAAAGCTAGTTTGTAAGCCACTAGTCCCACACGTTTAGTTATTTCATATGGGCCAATGAATTTCGAACTTAACTTTCCCTTCTTACCAAATCAAAAGACTTCCTTCCATGGTGATACTTTGAGGAAAACCTTGTCACGCACTTTGTATTTAATGTTTTTTCACTTTAGATTAGCATAAGATTTCTATCGGTTTAATGCTGCTTTTAGTCTACCTTTAATCATCTTAACTTTTTCCTTAACATCCTTGATCAAATCTAGCACCATTAACTTATTTTCACTCAATTCACTCTAAGTGGAGTTTTGTACTTCCTTCTATACAAAGCTTCATAAGGTGCCTTGCCGAAGCTTGCTTAATGACTATTGTTGTATGTGAATTCTGCTAAAGAGAGATAACAATCCCAATTTCATTTAAATTCAATGGCATAACTCCTTAACATGTTTTCGAGTACCTGAATAACATGTTTGGATTGACTATATATTTATGGGTGGAATGCTATGTTGAAGGTTAATAAAGTACTGTAGTTTCTTCCAAAACCATGACGTAAATCTCGGGTCCCGATTAGAAATAATAAAACATGGTACTCCATATAACCGCACAATTTCATTTATGTACAATTGAGCCAATTTCTCTAAAAAATAGTCTATTCTCACTAGTATAAAATATAAAGTGTGCAGTCTTTATTAACTGATCCATAATGACCAATAATGAACTTACTTCTGGTCAAAGGTAATCTCACTATGAAGTCCATTATAACTCTCTCCCATTTTCATTCTGGTATTGCAATAGGTTAAAGCAATCCAAAAAGAACTTGGTGTTTTGCTTTCACTTGCTAGCATGTTAGACATTTTGTCACATACTCTATTATATTAGTTTTCATACTAGGCCACCAATAGTAGGGTTTCAAATAATGGTACATTTTTGTACTCCTAAGATCCATTACATATGGCATATTGTGAGCCTCCTGTAAAATCTATTTCTTAAGCTCATCCACATTCGATACACATAATTGATCCTGATAGTATAAAAACTTATCTACTTTAATTTCATACTCGGTAGGCTTCCCCTCTTGGATTGAACTCATTACTTTTACCAGTTGGCTATCTTCTTTCTGTGTATCTTTAACTTGCTGCACTAAGCTTGGTTTTATTTGTATTTTTGCCAAAAGTGCTCTATCTTCCATATGCCTCAATTAAATATTCATTGCTCTCATAGCTGATATAAACTTGTGACTTAATGTATCCGCCACCATATTAGCTTTACCTAGATGGTAATCAATAAGACAATCGTAATCCTTTATCAATTTCATCCATATTCACTGCCTCAAGTTCAATTCTTTCTATGTAAGGAGATACTTCAAACTTTTATGATTAGTATATACGTAACATCTCTCCCCTTAAAGATAGTGCCTTCGTATCTTTAAAGCAAAAACAATGGCTACCAATTCTAAATTAGATGTCCGATAATTCCTCTCGTGTGGCTTTAACTATCTGGATACATATGCTATCACCTTGTTATCTTGGATTAACACACACCCAAGTTCATTGTGGGAAGTATCACTATGGATGATGAAGTCTTTTCTTGACTCCGGTTGTGTGAGAATTGGAGTTTCTGTCAGCATATTTTTCAACTTGTCAAAACTTTCTTAACATTTGTCATCCCATACAAACTTAACATTCTTGCAAAGTAGCCGGGTTATTAGAGAAGCAATCATCGAGAATCCCTTTGACAAATCGTCTATAATAACCAGTTAATCCTAAGAAACTCCTGATCTTTATCACATTTCTAGGTGGTTTCCACTTTAAAATGGCTTTAATCTTGTTAGGATCTACTCTTATGCCATCAGTAGAGGCAATATGTCCTATGAAAGATACCTCACTAAGCCAAAATTCACATTTACTTAGATTGGCATACAACTGCTTCTCTCTTAGTCTATAAAATAATCTCAAATATTGGTCATGTTCTTCCTTAGTTTCAGAGTACACCAAAATGTCTTCAATAAAGACTACAACAAATTGATCTAGAAAAGGTCTGAAAATCTTGTTCATTAAGTCTATAAATGCTGCTGGGGCATTGGTAAGCCTAAATGGCATCATCAAAACCTCATAATATCTATACCAGTTTTAGAAAGGTGTTTTTAGAATGTATGACTCCTTAATCCTCAATTGATGATACCTTGATCTTAAATCAATTTTTGAGAACATACTAGCTCCTCAAAGCTGATCAAAGAGATCATCAATTCTAGACAACATATATTTATTCTTAATTGTCACCTTATTTAATTGTCTATAGTCTACACACAACTATAGAATACCATCCTTCTTTTTCACAAATAATATCAGTGCTCAACAAGGTGAGACACTCAGTCTATAAAGCCTTTATCGACCAAATCCTACAATTGCACCTTTAATTCTTTCAATTCTATAGGTGATATTCTATATGGAGTAATAGATACATATGCTATGCTAAGATACACGTAAATCTTAAATTTAACCTCTTGTTCTGGTGGTAAACCTGGTAATTCATCTAAAAACACATTAGGAAATCACGATACTACGGGTATTTCACTAATGTTTAGTCTAGTCTTCTTTGTATCTATTACATGAGCTAAATACACTAAACAACCCTTTCTTATCAATTGGCTACTATAGCTGCTAAAATAATATTAGATAAGGGATTCATCCTCTCACTAATCACTATAATTTTAGTCCTAAATTTTTTTAAGTGTGATTCTCTTCTATCCCCAATCGACTACTGCTTGATGTTTTGATAGCCAATCCATGCCTAAGATAATATCAAACTCATTGAATGGTAGCTTAATGAGATTTGCAGGGAATTCATACCCTTGAACAATCAAATGACAATCTTTATATATTTTATTAACAAGTATATGTTGTACTATAGGGTTGCTAATCATAATATCTAAATCAAGTGGTTTTGATTCTAACCCCCTATCTCATGCCCATGCAGTGCAAATATGTGAAAGTGTTGATCCTGCATCAATTAAAGCCAAAGCCGGTAAGTTAAAAAGATAAAATGTACCACTTGATTGAGCCAAGTAAAAGTGAGTAAAATTTTTCAAGATTTACCTATTTATAAGTAAAGAAAAGAAAAAGGTTGAAAGTGATCAAAGTTGAAAATGGTAAAGTTATTTAGCAATGTTCATGTAGCAATCCAAAGCCAAAAAATGGAAAAAAGAAAAGAACGACTGTGGTTCAAAAAAAATAAATGCAGTTTAGGTTAAAGACAAAGGGAATAAAGCCACAATTTAAGATTTTGAACATTGAATTATTTTATGGTTTAGGTGCTTGATTCAAGGTTGAATTATTTTGTAGTTTAAATGCATATGATGAAGTAAATGTCAAATGCCCATGATTTAAGATTTTGAAGTTTATTAGGATAGACAATAACTTTATAGGTCTTTTTGACAAATATTCATTCAATAGTTAAAATAATTTTATGATGTTTGTTTAGGAAACATTTTCACATTATGGATTATTATTAATGTTTTTCAAGCCAGCTATCTACGTTTGAAGTTAAAAATTATAATATATATCTTTAAGGGGCATTGTTGATGCCAGTCCAAAAAATTAAGGTCTATAAAGTCTTAGGTTTGTTTGTAAATAATAAAAAGGTCTAAGCTATTATATTGAATTTTAGTTCTTAAATCCTAGTCAAAGAAGAATTATTAACAAGATATGGAATTCTATTTGGATCATTACTTTTAAGTTATAAATATGTTGTGAGACCTAACAATAAGATCTATCTAGCAGTATCAACACAAATTTATTCTTTTAGTTAGTCTTTATTGACGTATGTTTTCTTTTTGGTTCTAATTTTATTTATAAAAAAAGATGTTCACCCAAAACTAACTTAGCATAAGATCTTATTAAAATTCAAATGAATATAAGGTTTTGTCAATCTAACCCATAAGATTAGAAGAGAACAAATAAATGTAAAAATAAGCTAACTTAAGACCATGGACTACAATAAGAGTTAATCCAATAAAAAGTAAAATTGATCTAAGGTTAAGATTAAAACTATTGTAGTAAATTCAACTACTAGAAAAAATAAATAAAATTGAAATTTAATAAAAGAACAAATGTAAATAAAGATTAATTTAATGAATAAATTTTGTTGATGCTACCTAAAACATATTTTTATTAGATTTGGTGGCCTATTTATAGCTTAAAATTCCTGATCCAAATAAAATTCTATAAGTTGTTAATTATCCTTATCTAACTAAAATTTTAGCATTCGAATCTAATATAATAATTCACGTCTTTTCCTTATTCACAAATGGGCATAAGCCTTCATGGATCTTAATTGTTTAGACTAACATCCATAATGCCCTTTAATTAAAACTTATAATTTTTAACTTCAAGCCTATACCATAAGCCTAAAAAAACTTTAGTGATAATCCATCGCATGAAAAATATTTCCAAACAAACATCATAAAATCATTTAGTTATTAAATGAATATTTGCCAAAAGGACCTATATAGTAATTCTCCATCCTAATAAATTTCAAAATCTTGAATCATGGCTATTTAATATTTACTTCATCACATGCACCTAAACCACAAAATAATTCAAGCTTAAATCCTGCACCAGAACTACAAAATAATTCTACATTCAAAATCTTAAATCATGTCTTAATTCCTTTTGTCTTAAACCTGAATTGCATTTTCCTTTTTTTTTTTAACCTGTCCCCTCTTTTTTTCTTTTCTTTTTTGCTCTAGATCATTTCTTGGATATTACCAAATAACTTTGGCATTTTCGACCTATATCACTTTTAATCCTTTTTTTTTTCTTTTCTTCACCTATAAATTAGTAAATCTTGAAAGATTTACTCACTTTTACTTAGCTCAATCAAGTGGTATCCAAAATCATCTCAAGTGTTCTTTGTGTTTTTCAACAATTAAGTAAGTTCTCCAAGATTTATTATAAATTACTTGTTTTTTGACCTTAAACTTGCAGCAAATTTTGTCTACTGCCTAACTTTGATATTTTTAACTCAAATCTTATCATATTTATTTACCTTAGGCTTTTTACCATGATTCATCAAGGAAAACCAAGTTTTCATAACACTCACAGACCTTTAGCCATGGATTTATTGGACTGCACCTAAACTCTTGATTCAGGCACTTACCAAAATTCCTGAATTTGATTACTTTACACTGGGTCTATCTTTGCTATAGTGTTAGAAAGGAATTTGCTTGAGTTTATGCCATTTTGAGATAAGATCCAATTAAATTCTTTCAACTGAATGATCTATAATTTTGGACCAAAAAATCCACCTTAAATTAGTTGATATCTACTCCTTCATTTTCTAAATGGAATGATAGACTTAAACTAATTATGAGGAAACTTGGCGTGCAAGTGGTATTTTTGACTTGATAGTTAAGTAAATACAAGATTCCATTTTTGCATCACTTTATAGGCATTGAGTTTAATGTGGTAAAAATTCTGAATTCATTCATTTTTAGATTCTCACTTATGACCATTACCATTTATGGTATTGCGGTCCTTGCCAATTTGCCATGTAATCATGATTCAATTGATAAAACTCTTTGAGGCTAATTTATCCTTGATTCCTAATAATTTTCTCATCATTTAATCATATAGCAACTTTATTATTAAATGCATGGTATAACATTACATCCATCATCCATTCAACATGTTGCCTTTTTCTCATTATGATTAAATAAATTTGGCTTATCTAATAGTTCCAAGAAATGACCAAGGAACATTTGAATCTAGCAATTGGATTGTTTGAATGTCGAAAGTTGAATTTAGCACCTTATTGGCATGCTCATTTATATAGAGGCATACTTTTGCCTTTAACTATTCTTAAAGAACATAAAATCTTTACTGAATGGCAAAAATTTCGAAAACTAGGACACTGCTTTAGAATCTATATTTTTGTTTTGCCATCTACTCTAGAATTCTTTCATAAGACTCCAAAACTACTACCAAGATCAATTCTATGATGCGCTTTTTGGATATTAACTTGGCAATTCAAAGACATAGGCACTCTTGATTTTTTAAATAGTTTTATGAGATTGAATCAAGATCATTTAAACAACTTCTTCAATTAATTCCCGTAAAATTTGATTTCATTGGGTAACAAGCTTTGTTCTCTTCGTATCTTCTTTTTACTCCTTAAGTGAAGGTTTAGTTAGATAGATTCATGGGTTAGTATATTTATTGCTTGGGATCTTAAATACCATTATTGAGAGCCCGTTAGATAATAAATGTAGGGTAGAGCAATATTATCAACAGTTGGTTACTCAATAATTTAGATTAATTCAAACAATCCCTTTTCCCATTGCTTGGTCCTTGAATTAACCATTCCACATTTGCTCCAAAATCACTTCCATAAATCAAGTAGAAGAAATTTCACATCTTTGCTAAGCTTTAATATAAGTTGGTTTTAGCAACATGGTCAATTCGTTCTCCAAACTTTTTGACCACTCCTCTTTATGATTAATGGTGTAACAAACTTTTTTTTATCATATTTTAAGGTCAATTTCAACGTAATTCTAGACAATCAATTTTTTGGAGAAAAAATTGTTATTGATACTTATATTAACCTCTTATTGATTTTGTGTAAGTCAAATCACTTCAAAAGGCAGAGGTGAGTATATCCATGAAATTCTTGCCATTGAAAATTTTTGCAAATTCAAACAAAATCATATGGACCAATTGGCCATGTAACACAAATGCTAAGTGGTCAAGAATGAATTATTAGCTGAACAAATGCAAAGAAAGTTCGATTGCTTCAATAAATGTTACCAACATACTCCATTTGCTACACTCGAGTATTTCATGAAGCCTTCAGGATCTAAGTCCCCTAATTCCAACTACTAAATACGGAATCGCAAATCCATTTCAAAATCTATCTATAGTAAGTATGTGACCTCGACTGGAACCTTTGAGAAAGATTGCGAGTATAAACTTCCTCAATATATTCTTCATTATTGTTATGGGTTGATTGATGTAATAGGTAACTAAACATGTTTTTGTTTTTGTTTTTGTTTGATCTTGCTTTTATTTTTTGTTATCTTATAGATATTTTATTACTTTGCCATTCTATATTGAAAAGAATAACACTTCTCCACTAAAAAAAAAATCAAAGGTACCACTTAAAACAAAATTCAATTATTACTTAGAACAAGTCCTTGTCCTTTAAATTTATTTTGTAATTTCCAAAATTTGAAGTGATCCCTCTAAGTAGTCGACCATTATTAGCAGAGATTAAAGGAGTAAATCTCATAGCTCAATCATAAAAGAATCTAAATCAACAAGCCGACCCCCATAAACTAGTGACTTGTGAAGCATCCATTGACATTATCAAAGTTAAAGATAAGTAGCTAATGGTTTTTTTCTTCTACCATAGTATTCTTGCCTCAAGTTCCCAGAATCGCACTAATCCTAACTCACCCTAGATCAAGCCATTTTGAATCAGCAATTGATTTTTTTTAGCTTTCCTTGACTAATCATTAGATTCCAAAGTAGAAAGTAAAGTTGAAGAAACTATTTTTTCATCACTTCACCATACTTCACCCTAGATCTCAAGGCACTTAGAGAGGTTAGAAAGCTTCAACCAAAAGGACTTGTCATTTCTTAAAGAAAAAAATATCTTTGTCTACTTCAAAAGGATCTAGAGTTTGTATCAGTGAATAGTGATGAGAACAAGCTCTTTATGGGTAAAAAACAAAAATTGATCATGTGAATTAGGAAGTTGCTTGATTACGTGAGTTAAAGAAATCTTTTTTGCGAGTTTTTGCCAAAAAGAAGACCTTATCAAATAAGTTGTCATCCATTCTTTTGCTTTAGATTCCCAACTGAAAGAAGTTCTTGATATTCATATTGCAAGTCAGTCAAATATGATTATGATTCATAAGCTTGAGGGGAACATTTCACCCTTAAAGAAAAAAATTGAAGAGATGCAAGTCCAAATGACTCGAGAGTAAGATAATTTGAATTTGAGGTGAGGGATCAAGTCGATATCTGGGAGCTCAAAGGATTGCGGTTAACATAAAAAAAAGTTAACATTAAAAGAAAATTAAAAAATATATATTTTCAATTAGAAAGAGGCCTTTGAGTTTGCTGAAAAAGATATGACTCATGTAATAATTTCTATAATTGACTTCTTCAGCAAACTCACTAGGCACTTCCCATGATTATTATTATTATTATTATTATTATTATTATTATTATTATTATTATTATTATTATTATTATTATTATTTTAGCTTATTAATTTTATTATTGAATTTGTATGATTTATTTCTAATAGGTTGTAGCCTTTAAACCAATTCTTACTCATCATTCGCATAACCATAATGGCCATTTACTTTGTCTTAATATATAAAATTGGTCAGAAGACTAGTTATGTACATAATTCGGCATAGTGGCCATTCTTGATTCTAACCAAATTTAAGCCTAAAAAGTGTTAGATTCTTACAAGATTTTGACCTAAGGCCATTCCAAATTCTAATAAAAGTTGGTTTATTAATCGTTCAAGATAACTAAAAAATTATATAATAAATATCTTCCCAAATGGATAGATATTAAGGCTTGAGATATTTGGTATTAATCAATCATTCGTGTAATTTGTCTTGGATGCTTAAGAGTCACATTGCACCTTTGCCGATAAGCATTGCAATCTTGAAAGGTCCTTCCCAGGTTAAACTCCACTTTCCTTCCTTTTGGCCAAATGCCAATATTAATTTCCATACCAATTCATCCGTTTTAAATGATCTAAATCGAACCTCTTATTATAAGCTATTTTGGTACGCCTTTTCTAGGCTTCAATTCCATTGAGAGCTTTGAATTACTTTTCATCTAACGAATCAAGTTCTTTCTAATAAGATTCTAAACATTTGTTAAAAGTAAGTTCTTGTTAATGTTGCCTCTTATAAAAAGTTAATTTTAGTTCGACCAAAACCATAACACTATAACCATAAACCAACTTATAATGATTGATCCTCATGGCCAATTTTTTTTTTCTAACTTGATTCGCCTATACCACTTTATGTAATACTTTGTGCTAAGTCTTTTGATTCTCTTCAATTGACCGTTTAATACAATTAATGGGAACTTGGTTAGACGGCTCAATTTATTCATTAGCTTAGGCATAGTAAAAAGTTAAATGGAACATTTTGATTCCCATCTTTTGTGCGAACTTCATCATTTCTTCTCTGATAATTGTATATTTTAAAAAAAATAAAAAATCGTATTTATTTTGGTTAAACTGATCCAACTGTGATCCAGTTAGTTTTTCGATTCGGTTATAAAAACATTGATAATTCCTCAACTAACCAATGGTTGATTAGTCTATGCTTCTAACTTTCTTCACATCCTTTGGCATAATCACGACAATCGTTTTCATAGGTTAACCAATAATACCCAAGTCTTATAACTTGCCATTTCATTATTCACCATGATTGATTAGCTCCAACAAGTCTTTCATGAATCTTGACCATAATTAAAAAGGCTTCTTTATGTGAGATGCATCTAATTAATTTCCCATCTGACCATTTTCTGAACAACTCATCATTGATAATTACAAACCTAAGAACTGATTTCTAGTCTTATGATATGCCTCGATGAAAGATATTTGGAATAAAAAACCAAAGTTAACCTCCAATCATTTTGCAAGTCTAGTTCATGAATTGGGCTTGCCCTCATACCTTTATTGCTAATAATAGATCTCTTAAGCTGGTTAATAGCTGGAATCCTGAGTACTAGCTTCATTATCCTGAAGTTGCTTATGTTAATTCATTACTTTTTGAGTTATCTTCTTGATTTGTGAAAGTCAAGGTAAACTCCTCAAATCCTTTAGCGAGATGCTTTGGCCTACTATTATAAAGAACTAGAATCAAGGACTCACACTTGTATTCCTCATTTACTTGCTTCACTATCAACAATGAATCACTTTGAGCCAAAACTTGTTCTATAAAAATCATTAAAGGAAGAATCAAGGCTTCATATTTAGTTGATTATTTATGCTCTCAAAATCCAACATGAAAGACATCTTCGTACATTCTTTTGTCGGCGTCATTAAAAGGATTTTAGTTGCAGCCGACCTTATTGTCCTTAAACCACTAGACCATACTTGCCATAGCCCTAGGCCTTCTTTCGTAAGACTGATTTCTTGCCCTAAGTCATGTTGTTCAAATTTTGGATAATTCGTAAGAAATCAGCTAAGGCCTGACCCTTTACGGCCTTTTGGGGTGTATATTGTAGGGTGAACTCCGAAAGGCCAATCGCTCATTTGCTTAGCGATTCTTGAGGAATAGCCTAGTAAAGATATATTTGATGATGTATGTTTGACTTGCTACAAAAATCACCATTAGAAACATATAGTATCTTAACTTAGTATAAGAATAATACAAATGAAGACCAAGTTTTTCTATAGGTGAATATTTCCTCTCTATTGCATTAAAGACTATGCTCAAGTAATAAATTGCCACTTCATATAATCTTATTTTTAGACAAGTAAGGCTCTAATTGACCTTTCAGATACTAGAATATATAGAATCATAGGTTAACTCGACTTACATGGTGTCATGATTGGTGGCTTAGTTAAATATGCCTTGAGTTTATCAAACACTTTTTGGTGTCCTTTGCTCTAAATAAATGCTTCGTCATTCTTTAACTTGAGCAACTTTGTCTAATGGCAAAGTATTTCGAACTTGCTATGAATCTTCTTAAAAGATTAATTTTCCCAAAAAGTTACTACAATTCTTTCTTGTTTTTAAAGGGGAAGCCTCAATTAAAGCCTAGGCTTTATTCTTATTTATCTCTATTGCCTTTTGATATGCCAAAAAGCCAAGAAATTAACCAAGATCTCATAGGCTCACTTAAGCATATTCATCTTCAACTTATGGATTCTCATTCGCTTGAATGCTTCTTTAAGATGCTCTAAGTGTGTAACTTTAGTTTGAGAGTCGACTACTACATCTATGTAAACTTCCACAGATCGACTAATTTGGTCATGGAAAATAGCATTCATTGCATGCTAATATGTTGCCCTATGTTTTTGAGTCCGAATAGCTTGACAAACCACTCATAAAAATCTAAGGCATCTGAATGTTTATCTGTTTCATGAATAAAAATTTAATTATAGCCATAATGACCATCCATAAAACTTATTATCATATAGCCAAACCAATAAGTATTTCTGCAATCAACACTAGGTACTCATCTGATAGTAACTGGTAGGATGTAAATATTTGTATCCTTAGATACCTCAAAGGAGTTAGATGCCTCAAAAGAGCTCCAACACAAGGGTTACTTTATGAAAGGTGATTATCATATCATTAGATACTTTAATGTCAATTAGGAAAGTTCTCCCTCAAATAGATGATTTATTTTGGGATATTGTATCATGATTGGAGGTAACCTTATTTCTTGGAAAAGTAAAAAGCAAGAAGTGGTAGCTAGATCAAGTGCAAAAGTAGAATATCGAGCCATGGCACTTGCAACATGTGAACTTGTTTGGTTAAAATAACTTCTTCAAATAATTAAAATGGAAAGAAGTCAAAAGCATGAAGCTAATTTGTGACAATCAAGCTGCTTTTCACGTTGCCTCTAATCTAGTTTTTCATAAAAGAACCAAACATATAAGGTTGACTACCATTTTACCAACCAAAAAAAATAATAGGTGGACCTATTATTGCAGATTTTGTCAACTTTACTAATCAATTGGAAGACATTCTTACCAAGTCTCTCAAAGGACCAATAATAAAGTACATTTGTCAAGATTTTGTCAACTCTACTAATCAATTAGAAGACATTCTTAGCAAGTCTCTTAAAGGACCAATAATAAAGTACATTTATAAAGCTTGGTGCCTATGATTTGTATGATCTAGCTTTTGAAGGGAAGTGTTAGAATATTAGCTGTTAATATCTTACAGCTGTTAGAACATTAGCTATCTAATTACTAAGATTAAGGAAATTGATCTTGTAGGTGTGAACATCATTAGTATGTTTACTAATTGAGGTATAGAAATTTGCACATAAACCCTTGTATGTGGAGGAATTAAGCAAGTGACAAATAAAAAAAAATCTCTATTCTCCTCTTCTTTACCCTCTAAATTCTCTTTATTCTTCTCTATTTTCTTTTCTTTTTCTGAAATTTATTAGAGTGTTATCATCATGATATATTCACTGTTGAATACCCATCTTTGACAATACATCTCATATCTAATGTGATATGTTCAACATTGATATTCAATTGTTTTAATATTATACCCACAAGATGTTTAAAGTTGCAAACTTCTGGAATGAATAGTCCATAAACTTCAAAATCCTCAAACTTATTATCATCATTCCATTCACCTTTGCATTGAATCAAAATTGGTGCGTCTTCATCAATGGAACGAATTGAAAAAAAAAAAATCAAAATTCTGCATCTAAGAATTCTACCATCGATAAACGATAATTAAAAAATGAAAAGAATAAGCAAACTTTTGTTTCGCATATATCTATTGAAATCTAAATTAATTATTGCCAAATTTCAAAATTAAGCAAGCACTAGCAATAAACCAATAATTTAAAAAAACATATATCTAAACATATCCTAACTTTATGAACAACTACAATAACTCAATTATCAATTTTCAATGTTCAAATCAAGTTTTTAGTAAGCAATTAATGACCAACTTCTAAAGAAAACAAATTGAACAATGATATATCTACTTCATGCATACCCATAAAGAATCCAATTATCAACTCTCAATATTCAAATTAAGGAATCAAAAGCTAATAAGTCAATAATTTCTAAGAACAAATTAAAGAACCATGTTTCATCTTCATGCATACTCGGAAAGAATCCAATTAGCAACCTCAATATTCAAATAAAACTCGAAACATAATATTGTTTCTTGACAAAATGCACATTGACATTTTCACAAACACCTTCCGAGCAACAATTCTCTTTTCTATATTTTTCACTTTCGACTGAACAAAAAGAAAAACCCACAAATTTTAATTTAACAATTTATCATGACAAAATGATAGAAAATGTAATAAAAGTTTTAGAATGAAGAAAGAGAAATTGAGCCTCAAAAATTTAGCCTTGCAACTTGAGATTGATTGGAGATGGAACAAAATTGATGAAAAATTTAAGAAACTATCTCCTATAATGGAGTAGATTCGACTCTAATCCGAGTTTGTGATGGAAATAGAAACCGAGTCCCAACGATCTCCGAGTTTGTGAAATACTTAAAACTCTCGTATATATTTTGATGGAAGCAAAACCAAGGTCTCAACAACCTCCAAGTTTATGAAACATTTTAAATCTCATATATGTTTTCTATCTTATTATATAGAAAGATGCAAAAAGGGCTATTATCGAAATTGTAATTTTTAAAAATTTATATTTGTGTTAGGGAAAAAAGGATGGTGGTATTGTTATTTTATTATTTTTTTGTGGTATCCAAGTATAAATGCCCATCGTGAAAAAAAAAAAAAAAAACACATTGCTACATATTTTTTTTGAAATATATTATTTTAATAAATGCTCCTTAAAAAAGCGGAGAAGAGGAGAAAAGAGTCAGATCCAAATGCTTAACAACCTGAAGTGAAATCACTTCACAATTCTATGTCAGATACTCCCAACAGGAAAGAACTTGGCTCACTGGACCCAAGAAGTGGCATGTATTCTGATCCTCTTACATGGACACTGAAGCAAGCTGCAGCAATATTTCAATTTAAATATTCAGTAAAATAAAATGTAGAAATTCTTAGGGGAGTTCTTCCCCATGAATTGTAGTATTAAAAATAAAAAAAGCAGATTAGTTACAATTCTACATTATATATTTAATTAAAAGGAATTACAAATTCTACATTATACTATTAAAGAAAATGAAACAAATTGTGCAGTTTAAATTTGAAATTCAAAAGATTTCTTCCTACCATTTATTTGAAAAATAAACATTTTATCCTCAGTTTGCACACGAATTATTAGTGTGAATGTCATATGCAGTCTCAGATTAAAAAGAAAAATTAACTCATTGAAAAAAAAATGCAATCAGTGGTCATAAACTCAAGGAAAATCATCCAAATAGTAAAGAGCCATTCACACTAGGACTATCTTTAAATTTTATTACTAGTGCAACTGGAGACAAAAGCATTAAAGCAGGGAGCAAA
>CANXYI010588831.1:0-10909 GCA_948208565.1 Hura crepitans
TTATAAATGTTGTAATTTAAAATTTTCATTTTAGGGTTTGTAATTTATGCATCTACTAGGGGTTTAGCCCAAATTCGTATTTTTCAATGGCTTAATAAAACCAATTTAGAAATACCTATTGCTAGATCTTGTAATTTATGATTACCATACATTTAATATTGTAGATATGCCATATGTATGCCAAAGCCCAACAACCATGTATGATGAGATTGAATATAATAAATCCCTTAATAATATTTACATGTGCAGGCCTTCCATCATAAAGAGTTGAACAAAAGTTCTTTTTAGAATTGAATTGTTGAGCATACTTAACCCTATTCTACATCAAATGTTTTCAAACTATTATTGTTTAGTCCATCATAACTTGTATATTGATTTATTAAGCATACACATGGTTAATGGTACTAGAGGTAAGATTGGGGAAATGCATACATGATATGCATGTATCAAAAATTGGTAACCCAATAATTCAATAATTGCATATAATGTAATTAGTTTAAGAGAAAACCTATGATAAAATTCAAAATTAGCTTGTTGAGCATACTCGAGGTCAAATTTGATGGTATATGACATTGATCCACTAGGAAAACTTTCAACGAGTTTTTTAAGATCAATTAGTGAGGGCTATTATAACACCTATGAACTTCATTCTATAAATAATGTAACCCGAGGGGCCACGGAGGTAGCTAAAGGGGGAGTACAGTTCATAATACTTTAACTAGCTAGAAATAATGAAAATGGAACAATTAAAACTTTTAGCAGAACTAATAAATCATTTCATGCTGAGATATAGTGAATAGTAACTTTAGTTAGCACTATACGGGGAGAGACCCGGATGGACCTGAAAATGGCATACCTTAAATGTTAAAAATTCCAAATAATCCAATAGTGAAGGAATTAAAATTTTCTATGGTTATTTAGTATTTATTCAAAATTTCTTAACTACATGAGTGAATAGTTCACCTAGTTCCCCATTAGAATTTGGGCCTGAGATTTTAGGGACCCTCTAACTAAGAGTTTTGAGAATTTTTGGCACTAAAAGCATGAATTTTAGAAGTCTTGAACATTTTATTTGCATTTTTAAGATAAAAACATAAATAGGATCAATCGAGACTGTCCGATCGCCATGTTGCAAGATCGTGGCCATCCACTACCATAAGGTAAAAGGTGTATGGTGTGCATGGGTGTAAAATCACCTCACCTTATCCCTTTCTCCTCCATGGCTGATTCCATTTCCTCCTCCCTCTCTCATTTTTTTTCTTCACTTTACCCATAAATCTAAGTGAGTTATTCAAGGTGAGACCTATATTTTGGCCTCCATAGTCTTCTAAACATGATTATGTAGAGAAAAGTCATGGGATTGCTTGTTTGAGGATATTTTAAAGCTTAGTGAATAGTGACCTTTTCGGTGAATAAGTGGTTTTTCTTAATGTTTCTTATTTTTATTAGGTAGTATTTAAAGTCTAAAGAATTTTTATGCAAATAGATTTTGATTTGGAGCTATGTAGATTTTTGTTGAAATTTTCTATGTCAAAACCTAATATATTTTTAGTCTAATGGTAGAATGGATGGAGGAAGAGGAAACCAAAGGTTTTGGAGTGCATTTGGAATATTCTAGATCTTATTGTAAGTGAATTTAATGTCATATGCATTGTATGTTAATTTTTGTATTATATATATGTGTATGGAAGTATGGTGTACGCATACATATTAGGTGCTTTATGCTTAGTGCAAGTATGTGTGGTGTATGGGACTAATATAGAGTATGCATACATAAAAAAAGAGAAAGAAATAATATGTTTGTGTGTGATAATATTATAGCCGAATGGTATGTGCAAGTGAGGCATATGTGTGCATGTGCAATTAAGTTGTATATAGAATGCGAGTGCATTGATGAGATAGGGGTAAACATGATTAAAATGAGAGATCACATGTTTGTGTATCCTTAGCCTTATGGCTGACAGGTACATAAAGGAGTGTGTATATGTGTATGTGAGTACAATTAATGGTATATGGAATAAATGAAATGGTAATTAGGTAATGAGTGTGGTGAGATGTGTAGTTAAGGAGTAAGTGAACTTAATGTAAGATGAATTATGTGTTAGGCATGTGACACTTATGTGTATATGAGTATGTGTTACATATGTGTATATGAGTATGTGTATGAGTCATGTGAAACTAGTGCTTACGCATGTGTTTCCATAAGGAAAATGTACATGTAAGATATGGTAAATGCAATAAGCATCTATAACTAAAGAAGTGGTAGAAACATAATGTTCATGCGTGATTAGCTTGTACATGTAAAGTAAGTGAGTTAGAAAATGAGAGAAATATCTAGTTGTAATATACGACTTAAAAGAATTTTGTGTGTATGCTTGTGTATGTGATAGATATGAGGTATATGTAATAGGGATAAGTAGCATGTTATAATGTTAAGGGTATTTCATGTATAGTTATACTTGAGAAAGTATGATTATGATAATGGAATAGTAATAGAGGGATACATGACATGTGTGTAAGATATGATGCTATAATAATAAAGTGAGACATGGAAACATAGTAATCATAATATAAATAGAAATTTAAGTGGTGTAATATGGCATGATGATGGCATGAATGGTCAATGAGCATTAGTAGGTGAGATGAGGAAAATGAATAATTGATGTTAAACCATAAAGTTTAAAAGTATTAAGTAATCAATATAAATGTATGCATGTTAAACCAAATGGTATTGAGGAGAAATTGAGTAAGTTGAACATAAACTTAATGACATGAAATAAATGTTTGAGAAATTATTTGAATTGGCCTATATTAGTTAGAAAACCTACTAGATTGGTTGATCGATTAACTAGGGAGTTAGTAGCTACTAGAGACTTGATCTATGAGGATTTTGGCTTCTTCTATGGTAGGTGTAGCCACTAAACTCTAATTGATCCTGCACACTTTGGGTATTAGGAGGTTTATACGGATTAATCCCTACTATCCAGGGTTATTGGGAAGTCCACATAGACTAACCCCTACCACCCAAATATTGGGAGGTTTGCATGGATTGATCCCTACTACCCGCTTTGCTTTAGGTATTGCGAGGTCCATATGGGTTGATCATTGCTTCCTGTGATGTTATAGATATTAGGTGGTCTACTAGGGTTGATCACTACTAACCATTGATGATGAGATTTGGTCTATTGAAAGGTCTACTAAGGCTGATCCTTGCTATCCTGCCTATTAGGAGGTCTAGTTAGATTGATCCCTACCATTTGGTATTAGGAGGTTCTATGAAGCTTATCCCTACTATCAAATGGATGTCGTGTATAGATGCCAAGGTCTAAAATATAGGCCACTATACAAGATAGATCCTATTATCTAGTGTTTGAAAGGGTCTCCTAAGTATGGGCAAAAAAATGATAATTAATAATAATAATGAATTAAAAAGAAATGATATAATATACCAATAAGGTAAAACTAGAAATAGATTGATGGCTAACATATCGGATCTAAAAATAAACAAAGAACTTTCTAATGGAATGAATAAAAGGTATAATGACAAATAAGTACAAACATAATAATAAGTGACAAGCAATAGACTTAAAGGTAATAGCATGCTAAAATGAGTAAGAATATGTACACAAATGAATATATGCTTTATAGACATGGAATAAAGGCATATGAGGTGTGAGGACCTAAAGGAAAAGGTATAACATAATCCAGTAACCTATGCATCTATGAATGAATGAAAATAGGATAGTTGTGTGTACTCATAACTTGATAACCTTAATACTTGTATTAGAATAACAACATAAATAGAACATACACTTATAAACAACTGATTTTGAATGCTTGTGTGATATATGTGTGTTCCATACAATTCATATTATGTTAAATTCACCATTGAGTGTATATTCAGTGTGTTGGTCCTTCGATGCATAGGTCCTAGATGGCAGTTAGCAGTATTGTCTTATGAAGCAGTGTAGTAGAAGGCTTTCCAAGGAGAATACACCAATGGCACAAATATGTGTAGGACCTAGAGTAGTGGCACTCATGTATGAAGGAATTTTAGATCTTAGAGGTAAGATATATGGTCCAATGTATTAAAATGTTTTAACTAAATTATATGGTCAAAGAAATTTTGTGTTAAGTAAACATGTATGTTTATTTATGATGGTAAAATACTGCTTTGATGGATTTATGCATAATACTGTTTGAGATGGTGATGTAACAATAAGTACATGAGAATGACTAGAGGGTCAAATGGACCCAGTGACTATGAAAAAGGTTTGAGGATGGTCATAAAAGTGTTTTACATGTTGAAAATTTTTGGTTTTTTCACCCAGAGCCATTGTGCTATCAGAATTCCATGGATTTAAGTTTTTCTAAAATAACTAGCTTTTGAAATAATATTTGACATAAGGTTAAACATGGTTAGGTTAGAGCAAGTTAAAGATGGGTAACCTTTTGGGAAGTGACATCTCTTTTATAGTATGGAATCAGATCTAGGTTGGAAGTGTTACATTTAGTGGTATCAAAGCAGGTTTAGTCGGTTTTAGGTGGAGAAATACATGAGTGCCATAAGATGAGAAAGGTATATTAGCATTAGCTATATTGCTGCATATCGGTAGTTATTATGTTCAAGGGTGAGATAAGATAAGTAAACGTACAGTTAATGACAAATGCACTCCTATAATAAATGTTTTGAAATCTTTTCCTCCATCATAAAAATGGATGTGATAGCCCCAGGTAGGGCAAGAGGTGTATTTGAGAGTATAGGTAGGTTGGAGGCAATTGACTTCCCTAAAAGTGAAATGAGAGATAAGTCCCTTAAGATGGTGAGTTATATCTAGAGACCTAATGGGAAAAAGTAAGGTTAAGTTGTCATGATAGATTGTAGGTCTATAAGTTGTTAAATTATAACCCTTGCATAAGGTTATAAGTGGGTGAAATTATTTCCCTTATTGGGAAGTAATAATAGACTTAGTACAAGGAAGATGATGACTAAACTATGGATATAATTAGCTCTCTAAAAAGTTGAATCTAGACTAGCGTGACTTGCTTAATCCCTCTAAGTAGTTGAAGGATAGAGGGAAACCTAGTGGGTGGTAGAGGAGTATACTTTTAGTCTCATGTGGTATGATTTGATCAATCCCCTATAGGGAGATATCTAGGTAAAGGAAACTTAATAATGTAGAGTTACAAATAAATTAAAGATGAGAATAATAAAATATGGTGCTTAAAAAGGCATAGGTATGGGGGAGGTATGAATGAGAAAGAAGACTAAGTTATAGCAAAAGATTAATAGTGATGATAGAGACATTCTAATGGAATGAAAGCAATAAATGACAACAATATAAGTGAAAATAGGTGTAATACATAGAAGGATAACACAATGAAAGATGTAAAAGGATAACAGAATGACCTGATGGAGTAAGGAGTAGTTAAGACAATCCTTGAAATAACAATTTGAATGCAAAGATGTTTAGAATGTCTATGTGGGGAAAGGAGTAGGTAGTAAGTAAAGTAAGTTTAAAGAATGAGTTAAAAAGGTTAAAGGAATTAGAATACTTAAGATATCTACTAATGTCCCTTAGGATGAGGGC
Organism: Hura crepitans; assembly: GCA_948208565.1. NCBI lineage: Eukaryota > Viridiplantae > Streptophyta > Magnoliopsida > Malpighiales > Euphorbiaceae > Hura > Hura crepitans. Next base: position 5,592 of record CANXYI010588831.1, read on the forward strand.
TATTCCCTTTCTTAATGATACATGTGACATCAGGCCTGGGTTATGCATTATTTGCCATTATTTACATATTAACATTTTGCATATTTGTATGACAACATTTGCATTGCATCTATCATCATACATGCATAGCTATAGCTTAAGCATGACATATATTTAACCGTAATATGAAGGGACTTAGCAAGAATATACACTAGTGATAGGTGATGAGAGGGTATTTGAGGAGATAGGATGAGATATAAAATGACTTGAGATGAATGAGGTCAAGGAAAAAGGAGTGATACCCTTAAACATAGATTGGACTAGTTTTAAAATGAAATAAGGAAGGTACAGTAGATATGAGGTTGCTTGAGATATGAATGAGGTGTACTGAATAAAAAGAATTGAGTGAACATGGCTAGGAAGAATAGACCATATGAAACTGCTAGCTAGAATATTTACAAATTGTATACATGATTAAAGGTTGTAAATATTGAAAGAGTTTAAATTTTTGGCTATTGCAGACCCTAATTAACCCTTAAGAGGAGTAGCAGGATGAGAGAATCAAAATATACCAAGGAACTTTAAAGGTAGTATAGAAGTCCAAGGCCCTTAAAGATTAGGAAATTGTTAAGGAAAAATGATAAATAGTTGTTATTTTAATGAAGTAACCCTATGCAAGAATATGGAATTGTATATAATTTTTTAGGTTAAAAAAGTTGGATAGAGTTAGAAAGGCCAATTGAGATGTCTATTCTAATATAGCTTAAGCTAAAAAGAGGAATTGATCACATTCTAAGTTACATTTAATCATAAAGGTAGAATCATAATGATGTCAGTTGAAGAGGTGATGACAATAGCCTTGGGGCCATTGAAATAATGCAAAAATTTCAAAGTTGAAGAAGTATAGTAGGTGTTGATTGCCTCTAAAGCAATAAGGCATTATTGATATAGTAAGAAGAGTAATGTTCATAGAATTGTAGAAATCATAAATGCAATTTTATACCAAGATTTGAGGGTGAAAATTCTATAATAAATACCTAATTGTTACACATAAACAAGGAAATGATCTCGATGCAATGGTGAATGAGAATAGAGTTAATATTGTAAGCATGGCAACCTCGTTGTAGAAGAATAGCTTCACCTACAGAATAAGTTAAGTCAAAGAGATGAAGTTAAGAAGTTTAAAATTGGGATTGATAGGTATAAGTCTTGTTCTAGGGCATGTATGCCGAGTATATGCATTGGGAATAAAAGCCTTAGTGGCTGATGGCTAGAAACTAAAAGCATCGCCCTTTCTAACTGGTTTATTTAATGGTGATTCTAAAATAGAAATGAAAGAAGAGATGCTAAAACCTCTATAGTGAAATCATAAATTGTTTTTAGACAAATGTGATATCATGAAGCGCTGGTATCTAAAGGGATAGTATAAAACTTTAAGAATGAGGTTGGACTAATAATTACTACCAAGCTAATTGAACCATGATATTTAATGAATTGTAAAATGAAAGGAAGTGCATAATACTACTTAATAGAGAAAAGGATCAATAGACTAAAAAGGAATAGAGATTTATGTAGAAGAGCGAGAAGCATGTAATGATAGACATAAGAAAATGCCATCTCACCAAGGGATGGTGTAAATCAAAAAAGAGAATGAGAAAGGTAAGACCTTATTGATCTATGTGAAATTACGAGATATATAAGGTATAACAAGAATTATAGGCACCACTATTAAAGATATAGTAACAATACCACATACCATGAGCACTTATACTAGAAGGATATAGAGCTTAATCTTTTCATAACTTATTAATGTAAAACATCCAAATAGAGATGAGATTACATTGTGATGAAGCCTTTGTAACAATCTTAGTGGAGAAAATTTTGCAACTGAGAACTCAAACAATACTATAATTAAGAGCCCTATAGAGATGATAATTCTTCTCAAATAACTAAATGGTAAACATAGAGCCAATGACATCAGTGAAGATATTAAGGAAATTTTAAGGATGAAATTTCTTAAAAGGGGAAAATTGTATCGCCCGTGAACCTTGGTTTTGTGAACAATGTAACTCAAGGGGCGAACAATATCCTTAGAGCAACTAGGCCCCACGGAGGTAGTTGAAGGGGAGTATAAGGCATAAAACTATAACAAGCTAGAAGATAATGAAAATGGAACAATTAAAACTTTTAGCAGAACTAATAAATCATTTCATGCTAAAATCTAATGAATAATAACTTCAGTTAGCATTATGTTGGAAGAGGCTAGGGATATGCTTGGATGGACCTAAAAATGGCATACCCTAGTTGTCAAAAATTCCAAATAATCCAATGGTGAAGGAACTAAAATTTTCTAAGGTCGTTTGGTATTTATTCATAATTTCTTAACTACACGAGTGAATAGTTCACCTAGTTTCCCTTAGAATTTGGGCTTGAGATTTTAGGGACCATCTAATAAAGAGTTTTCAGAATTTTTGGCACTAAAAGCATGAATTTGGAAGTCTTGAACATTTTATTTAGATTTTTGAAGATAAAAAAATAAATAAAATTAATTGGGGTTGTCCAATCTCCAAGTGGAGTGATCGTGGTCATCCACCACCATAAGGTAAAAGGTGTGCGGTGTGTGTAGGTGTAAAATCATCTTAGCTTCTCCCTTTCTCCTTGTGACAGTCCTTACCCAATCCGATTGTTGGACCCAAATAAAGGATGCACACACAAATATGTTACCAAACTTACTTATCCCGTACATAGTTACTAAAAAAATATGAGTAAATTAAAACCACTTTTAGAACATGTTCCATTTAAATTTCAAGGCTCAAAAATTCTACTTTTAAAAAAAATTAAAATCCATTTAACATGTTACATTCATTTTTGGAATCCTTTTGCTGAAAATCCGGTAGCATAATGGTTGTATTGGTGCACTATCCCAAAATTAATAGTAGCCTGCATATGAAAGCAACACTTATATATCTCATTCATCATATTCCTAACATCATTTTAGTCCTTCTGACCACCTAGAATCACAACAAAACTTAATCTAAAAAAAAATTCATAATTATGCAACAAAATATAGTATAAAACCTATTTAAACAGTTACAAAAGAACAATAATCCCAGATTAGGCCCAATCCCTCTTTACGTTACATACGAGTGCCATCTAATCATTTACATCATAAAAATAGTATATACAAATCAACAAAATACCTAAAAAGTAGCTTGCTCTTGATCTGCAACAAGTTTGAGGCTTTAACTCTATTCTGGTTCTTTAACTTACGCATTGCAAATAAAAATGATGCGCTAAACAAATTTACTTAGTGGTGAAATTAAGGAAATTTAAGGCGCTCATGCATAATTAAGCATATGGATTTTGAAATGGCAATTTCATGTATATAGCTTTATTCATATATGCTCATGTCATACTTATAGCAAAAATAAGTCATATAGTCATGCATTAATATCATAAATATAAATTTTCATCATACTGCCCATATCTAACATTACATCATGAATAAAATACCTCAATAATCAACAAATTATTCCTTTATAAAAATTAATGCCCATACTTAGAAAAACATTTATCTATATTGGATAACGAGGACACTAGGCCACTGAGGCCATTTGGACCACCAAGGCCGACATACCAGACCGCGAAGTTCATAACTAGACTTAAAAGTCATTTTCAGACTCTAAAGTCATTGCTAGACTAAAAGTCATAATCTGGACCCATAAGTCATTATCGGACCCGAATGTCATTAAAAAGACACTGAAGTATCCTAGCAGTTGCTATACCCCTATCCAATCTAGGTTGCTAACAAGCATGAGCCAATCAACAAGTTTTACTTTTCTTGTTAAACCAATTTAAATTGCTTAATGAAATTAAACATAGTGGTTAGGCCAACATATGACCAACTGGATAACTATATTTATTATTCTCATTTAACATTACATATAACAACTTATATGTATCTTTCAAATGATATCAACATTACTCATGCACATATACAACTTCTCATAATATATCATAAGTATATTAGGCATGGTATCCATCAAAAGGAACACATTATGCCTTAGTCAAATTTCGGCACATAATGTTCCAACTACATCACATACATGTAAATCTAATATATTAGGCATGTAGGAATCAAGAACATACCAATATCAAACTCATAAGCCATTCGGCCATAATATGTATATATAGACATAATAATTGTTTGACATTGTTACATACATTATTCATTAACTCACATACACACATATGGTAACATTTACACATATATGCTATATGCACTATAAGGCATCATAACACAAGTCACATGTACACACCTTATACTTAGGCCATTTGGCCACTCAAATCTCAAGTCCACCACCCCTCAATTCAAAGCACATACTACACCACACATATATCATTTGTGTAATGCCCGAAAACTCGGATCATGTGAACAGTGTTATTTGGGGCCGAATGATGTTCCCTGCAGTGTGGGCCATCATTCTAAGTCCGATGGCTAGCATATTGACTAGGAAACTTTGAGTGGCTTGAAAGTGGTCAAAATGAATGAAATAAAAATTTTAGTAGAACCAATAATTCATTTCAGGCCAAGATCTATTATTTGCAGAGATAAAATTTTTTTTGGGCCAGGACAGTTCGAGACCCGGGAATGTGCTTGGATGGTCTCAAAAATACCATACTCTGAATCTTAAAAATTCCACTAAGTATGATGGTGAAAGAATTATAATTTTCTGAGGCCATTTGATATTTTTCAGAATATTTTATCCTAACGGGTGAATAGTATCAAAAAGTCAAATGTTAATTTTGACCTGAAATTTTACATGGGCCTTTAAGACACTAAGTGAGGATTTTTAAAATTAGAATGAATATTTTTGGAGGTCTAGGGAATATTTTATGAATTTTCAAGGTTGCATATAAATCGAGGCAATTAGAAAACTATCCTATCGATTTAGTTCGTCCATGAAAATTTTTGATCACGTAGAGGGGATTAAGATATTTATTTTAAAACAAACGATGCAATTTTTTGAGCTCTATGCAAATTTTGGTGAATTCCCAAAGTTTTATAGCTAATTGAGCTATTACAATTTTCTAAAAACTTTGGTTTGTCTATTTTTCGATGGAATTAGGCCACAAAATTTTGCAGGCATGTAATTTGGATAAAAATAGGATTTTAGGAAGAAACGGTGTATTTTTTTGATCACCGTGTGATTTTTAAAAATTCTCCGAAGTTGGCATCCCTATCACCGAAATCGAGTTATTTCGGGATGCTTCGGGTGGCCACGGGATCCACCCGCACCAAGTCAGCTATCTTAAGGCCATGACAAGTGTCCAAGGGG